>JAODTR010000008.1:920952-939900 GCA_025399935.1 Amblyopsis rosae | reverse complement strand
AGACAACACAGCTCTCAGGATCATAGGGACACACAAACCTCTCCACCACGATAAGGTGATGGTTCCCGGAGAGGTTGAATTATACCTTTGCAAAATTGTATTCAAACATTTAACTCATCTTGCATACCTCTAGAGTGTCACTGTGGCACTCTTCTGTAATCTTGTAAATTGGGTTTTGCCGAGAAAAGATGGTTTGCAAGTTCAGGGGCAGGGATTTTTACTCCTGATCAATCAGGTCCTTCTACCAAAACAACAGCAAAGTTTGATTGGCAGGATTGTACATCAATCAAGTCAAACAGGATGGCTACCCAAAGACGATGGTGAAATACAGCATTCGCTGGACCACAGTTAAGGTCGATTTAAGTTCCTGCATTGAGCCTACGCGATAGCATACGGCGTAGCCTACGCTGTGTATCCGCCGTCATGAGCATGTTATACTTCTGCGCAGACCACTGTGCATTGACTGCGAATGTGAAGCTCTAATATACAAACATGAAATATAATACATAGAGTGTAAAACATTTTTAAAATCATATAGAAATATTTTATTCCGGCGAACATCTTAGTTCCACCATTGGTCATTGTAAACAATCTGTGCAGATAGAAAATTTTATTTATAAAAGACCGCTTTTCGCTGCCTGAATAACAAGGAAATCCCATAGAAAAATCCCCTTCTTGTCATGTGCAAAGTTGTAGTCTTTGTTAATAATGCTCAAACAAAGAATATAAACATGCTTATTTCCAGCGAATTAAATGATGATACCAGAAATATCAAAGGGAGACATTCTGTGCACGTACAGGATGTTGTCATAAAGATCCCTAATTCCAAAGAATTCTGGCATATGGGCGGACAGAGTTAGTTAGTAGTTAAATTAGTTAACTTTTTCGAGAGTAACCTACGCCGTAGGTTACTTACGCCCTATCCGTAGGTTAAGGCGTAGGTTTGGGTGGAGCAAAAGCTTCCGAATGGGAATATGTAGTGCATGTATAGATCACAGACATGTGATCAGCATATATGAGCACCTGTAACCTTTTCGATCTATGGCTTACTTTAACTACCCAGTTTTTAAATAGTTAATCCCATGTGCAATACATCACATGCCTCACTAAACCATCTTATTAAGAGGTTGTGACTCTAGGCAATAAAAAAACATGTATTAAAACATTTACAACCATTCATATTTTTCATACATATCATGATGCAAGCTTGCAAAATAAAACTGCATATTTGCAAATCTTTACTGTACTTGTGACAGCTAACATCAATTTACAAAATGCAATCCATACTCAAAGGTATCTTAATGTCTAATAGTGTCAGTTGGAATTAGTTCACCTCTTGATGGCATTTCTTTGCACCCCATACCCTTTTCACATATTAGCAGCATGGCATTACACCATACAGTACCTTATGTCAGTTAAGCCACCTCCCCCACACCATGGCCAAAGAGAAGAGAGGCGAGTAAAGGGGGAAAGAAAAAACAGATGCCACAGTGGAACATCTTGGGTGCTATCTGAGGAGCATCTCTACACACAAAGGGGTATTCATCGGTCTGCCAAGTATCTGTGGAGCGCAGGAACAGACCCTAGAGTCTAGCGACAGATGCTGATCTTATCTGGAGCGGGGGAAGGCGGGGTTGCTGAGGTTTGGAGCAAGGTTGAGGTTAGGGGGATGGGGTTGGGGCGGGGTATAACTCTTACGCCTGCGTCTCTCCTTGCCAAGTCTGTGGCATGTGGGTATTGTGTGACGATGAGGGACATTGGTTCTTCAAACCTGACGGGTAACATAGCATGCATTATTCTTTAGCTTTTTTTTTTGCCAAAAGGCTAATTTGGAGATTTATTTTATTAGTCTTACTGTATATTTTGGAAAGTTTTTGGGTCTCAAAGTTATAAAATCTTTGATTTGATTGATTAGATTTTTTTAGGTCCTTTTGGGTTGAAAGCCTATAACATGCAATTATAAAAAGACAATTATTAATATGCTGGTGTTCCTCATATATCTTCCCTGGTATCTGCAGCAGATGTGACTAACAGTCCTAGCCAAAGTCCTCAGGCTACATTTTGGTATGGGCCGCACAAATCTGGCAGCTAAATATGGCCGGCCACAAGTCCCACAAATTGAATTATACACTCTTTCTTCAACACCTGAAGTACTAACTCTCCCAACCCATATTATAATTGTCCTGAAGGGGGGAAAAAGTTTTTGAAAGCAAATCAGTGGAATTGCTGGGTAGGACTTTTGCCATATGTCAAGGCAAGGCTAAAGAGAAACATGGATCCAAGTGGTTAAAGGCCTTGGGTCTTATCTGAGGACAAACAGAATGCATCAAGCGGTGGCTGTTGCTCCCTGCGAGGCACCATCTGATGGCGACCAGCTGTGCTCCCATGTTTAATTATTTCTCTCTAATGAGCATACCCACCTACCCCTGCTCTGGTAGGAGCACAGCACGCAACAGCAGGGCAAGCAACTACAGTAGGAGAGTGAAAGTAGAAGAGAGAGAGAGAGAGAGAGAAAGAGAGAGAGAGAGTGTATCGTATGTATGGGGTTTATTCTAAAATTATGCATCTGTCTCTCAGACAAATATACTGTACATGTACAGTATGTGCTAGATGTTGCAAATATACACCTACTTCAGTGTACATTAAGGTTTTCAGGGTCTGTAAATATTCTCTGCATTATCCAATCTCCATTCTCCAAACAGAAAATCTATGGAAACATGTACAGGGTCTTTGGTTTCTAAGTATCGTTATAGCATTGGGAAAGTGATTTTTAAAGGTTAATGTACAGTAATATGTCACAGAGGGGTGTATTCATTAAATAGCCACCAAATATCTAATACGAAAATGATTTATAAAAACATACTGTACGTAGTATACGAGTAGTATACAAGTAAACACTACATCATTAGAACTCAGGGTTGCATTGGGGTGGTCTTAATTTCCTTGTTTCAAATCCTTCATGCCTGCAACCCACAACATTATCACCTACAGTAGCCATCAGCAGTGGCTGAAACACCTGCAGCTCCCATCCATTTAGTTCAAGCCATCTAGAGCACAGGGAAGCATGTTGTTCTTTTGTGATGTCATCACAGGGCATGATGCATGAATTTGAAGACACCTGTTATTGTAGGCACAGCACACACTAATGCTCTGTGTTGGTGATCTGCAGCTTTTATTGAAATGAATGACAGACCTTATCCAGTGCTTGAAATACATGCATAGTGCCATGGGACTCATCCACCCATACAATATGTGTATAAGCCAGTAGAGTAGTCAGAAGATGAGACTCAAATGAGATGAGCCACATCTACGTTCAATGCAAATTGTATCACAATGGTTAGCTACAGTATAAGTACTTTTAACACGGTAGCAGCTTAAATCCTTACTCAGCAATAGTCATAGTCAGTTAAATATTTATTGTATTTATTATACTTAAATGAATCAACCTATTTCCTTTTAGATTTAGATAACTCACCTTTCATCCATATACCTGAGAGATTATAACTAGTCTATACACAATTTGTTAGTAGCATATTTCCATGCAGCTCATGATAATATTTATTTTACTTATTGGTACCTTTCACTGTATGTTTCACTGTATGCACTTAATAATTTGTTGATGTATTGGGAGGGACTCAGAGAAAGCAAATATAAAAACACAAATACTGTATACATAAAGAGTATAACATGTTTCAAGAGTGTTATAAGAAATTGGCAACAATTCTTTAATATGGCAAGAGTGTCACTTATAGAGGCTCTTTACAGTAAGTTGACTAAAAGGTTTTAAGAGGAGGCAAAATCAACTCCACCTATAACACTTGATAGTATAGAAATTCCTATAGTAACAACTCTGAGCACCTGCCTTTTTCACCTACACAGGCTTGGTTTCTAACCTGTATGACACATGCATGCAGTAACTACGCTGTGGTAACATAAATGCTACCATAATGATTATACTGAAGTTTATTCATGCGAATGAGCACATAGGCACATATTTCCATAACAACTAAATAGACAGACAGAATAGCGATACAAAGTTGATATTCATGCAATAGAACAGGGTTGAATAGGTCATTATCCGACATATGCACTAGAAAGTTCAGTGAGCACTTTAGCCTATTCAGGATGTACAAAATGCCCTGAATACACATTAAACATCTGCACCCAAATAGGTTAAAAGATATAATGTTAGCAACAAATGTACAGTAAATCCAGAATGCATTATTACCACCTCACTATAGCCTACAGACTCTACATCTAAATATGTTGTTTGCTTAGCTTGGGTTTTTTCTTAGAGTATGTTTATTCAGACTATAATAATGTAATACTGAAACAAAAAAGCTAAATAAGAGTTAAATTCTGACTTCACAGTATTGTCAAGGAGAATGGACAGACGTGCGCACCTCCCTCTGCAATGCACACACACTCTCACACTCCTCCACATCCATACTGCAACTCTACAAACCATGTCACGGCCTGCCATAGGGTTTATCATAACTGTTTGAGTAATCACTAGCCCCCTTAAAAGTATACCTAGTCTAAGAGATAAGATATCCTTGGGGTGTCACAGAGGTGAGCAGAGGCAGTAGCGCTAACAGCGCTATCCGTTTTCACTGGTAATTAACTGGGCCTGGAACAGCACTAACAAGAGGCCATCCTTCCTGGAACAACAGAAATAGTCCTGCCACTACGGCCAGCCAGCATGCCTGCTCTGTCTCACTGAGATTATCTCAACATAAGACACCTTTCAAGGAAGGTTAGCGCACTACGTGTCTGAGGAACACCATCAGATGGATGTTCACCTGATTTGCTTATCCATTTTGAAACTGGTTGGCACAGACTCTCGCTGTTTACTTGACAGCCTTTAGGTGAAAAACAAGATAGCACATCTAGGCTTCCAGGAGCAGGGACAATAAGCATATGTGTCAATGCGATTCGATTTGGAAGTGGTGAAGTAGAACTCTGGCTGACTGTTTGGGGTGACTTTGTGCTTTCAGGCGAGCTGGACACATTTTTTAAAGATGGCGAGCGGCGGATTCACACTCGGCAGCAGCTCCCCGTAGGCACCACATGGGGACCCTTCGAGGGAAAGATCGAGATGAACACTGACAGCAATGGCATGGTATGTCTACAGTTTTTACGTGCCAGTCATAATTATCATCCATTCCATTGACAGCCCACCAAGATTAATTCTTCATTTAGTAATCGTGCATTATTTTTGCTTTATTACTGTAGCTGTAAATATATTATTAGTGGAAATGTTCTATCTGAAGACTATATTATCAGACAAAATAAATTCCTGGACACCCTAACCCATTGATTTGATTATACTGGGATATACTGTACTTGTACTGGCCTTTTTAAAACAATCCCTTTAGTCCCTTCAAGAAGTCTGCATTCACCTGGTACTCTGCTGGTGAGACGAGACCTCCATGGGTTTCATACTTAATTTTGAATTTGGATTAATTAAGAAATTCTTATTAAATATTGTAACCAATCTCACATTCATCCCGTTAAGAAACAAGGAAAAGTCCTGGAGGGCTTCAGACTCTGAGGCCTCGATTTCTTTAACGACTAACTTTATTAAATAACTCTCTGAACACGTCCAACTGTTTTCTAAGCCCCCCTTATGGTTTTGAAGTTATCAATGGCTTTAAATAACTCTGGCCACATTATACCCATGAAATATGGCTTCTCTCTGGGCAAAGCCAGTTATCCTCGGGCGGAAAAGTGATTTGAAAGAGCAACACCTCGAGTTGCCTTCCAAAAGTAACAAACGTATAGATTTCTTCTGCAATCTCTGCATGAATATTACTGAAAGGCTTCCAAACCAACCTCCAACTGTCCCTCAGGACAGAGTGAACCTTACAATACACCCTGTTTGTTTACAGTGTATATAAATACATGCAAATTCATCAAATAAGATGATGGACTCACTGTAACAGATTCCAAACTGACTTTAACGTTAAGAAATGCTCTTGGCAAGAACAGTAAATTCTTAACTAGCTGACATCTGTGAAATCAACTCCTACTTTCCAGAGTCCCTAAAAATGAGTCAGATGCTAGACTTTACCTGTAATGGGCGATGGAAGGGGTTAAAGGATATTCCAAATCTCTCCTGCAATTAAAAAGATGAGAAAAGCATTCTGCCTTTTACCTCTAAATATCTCATCTGTGTCTTTTCTCATGGGAAATGTTTTAATGCTTTGCTGCCTGCCCTCAAATGAGTTTTGGCTGTTATAGCAGCTTCTCACAATCTCTCATTAAGAAATGGGTCAACCAAGTGGCATGTTTTGCTCTGTGGAGCCCAATTTTTGGATTGAACGCCACTTTTTCCTCTTTCTTTGTTACACATTTGAAGAATCAATTCCTACACATTTTGTGTCACAAGGGAATCATCTTATTTAAGTTTTTAGAAAATATTCAGTGGTCAAACTGGTGCCTTGTTAAACACACAGCCAACAGCTAAATTACAGTGCACTTACTGTATTTCTGTGGGAGGAAAGACGGTTGTGGATGTCTTCAAAATGTGAACACTTCAGGGCAGACAAAAGCCCTAATGCCACACCTGGGGTGAGAGCAGAGTTGAAATAACAAGGAGATTTGGGACGAGCGAACGAGTGTGATTGTGAGACAGAATAGTGGAATGAGAGAGAAAAGGCTGGGTTTGATGCATGTCAGGGTGACTAGAGCCATGGTGTGGGGTCAGGAGGCAGCATAAAACGTTTGAGGTAGAAATAAAGGCTTATTGCTTCATGGGTCTACCTCACCTAGGAGTCTCTCTCACTCATTCTTATGAAGCATGACCTCCGCAGGCTATTAAATCTCCTTTTACTCTGTTAGAATGTTTTTTTTTAAACCATAGAGGTGAATGAATTACCCCAAAGCAGCCAGGTGTATGGCAGCCATGACACCTCTCATTCTGGAAACACATGACCCGCCAGTGACATATTGATATGGCCTCTCTAAAATCCCAAAATATATTTTATGCCTTCATCTGTCATTTTAAAACTTTACTTTCTAGAGGTCAAGGTATTCTCACACACTGGTCTCTTGTCCGTCTCTCACAGGTTGGCGAGAGAGATGGACTACTATAACATGGCTTTTTAAATACTCATTTAATTTTTGGGCAACGGTGACTTGCTTAACGCATTTCATCTCATTAATCTTCCTATTTATTGCAAAAACTGATTTCTTTGATGTCTCTTTCCTTTGCTCCCATGTACAATATCCTGGACAAAATGGTGCTTTTGCTCTCAGGTTTTCCTATTCTCGCACTCAGATTGTCAGCACAGAAATGCTGCCAAAGCTCCTCAGCCAATGATAAGAGGTTATACTGTAGATATTATTGACCAATGAAATGATTCTTATTCCCTAATTTGTCACTCCTTGTGGCTTTATTTTGAAAACATATAGGTTTACATACTGTATAAATATCTTTTTAAAAACAATACCTTAAGTAAAAATATATAACATAGTATTGATCTGCTTAGTCCAGCGAGCAAGAAATAAGTGTTATGTTTATCGATCCATTCTGACTGATAAATACAACACACACAATTAAAATCTGATGTAAACATTAATTTAAGCGCTGCTTTAGGACACATTGAAAAGGATAAATACAGTTTGGTAAAAGCTTTATGTAAATTTGAATATATTCAGTTAGAGCTCACATGCAATATCCATTCCATATATTTTTTATTTAATTATTTATTAATGTTATTCTTTCCTAAATATTTGAAAAGAAATATGGACAATTTATGGAATGTACAGATATTGAAGGTGCATTCTCCCTGAACATATTAAAATTGACTGTTGTTTTTTTTATTGGCATGTAAAATTGAAATTTCCCATACAACAAAAAAATATTCAGAGGACCGTTTGCCAGTATTTAAATATATATAATCATGGGATAAAAGATCAAGTTCTATGATGTTATTAGACTTTTTATTTGTAATTGTTATATTCTTGATATCTGCTGACATACAAACCCTTTTGCAGGAGTGCAGAAGGCTGGGGGGACGGGGGGATACACCCCCGCCATGCTTACCACTTCAACTACAGTTAGTTAGTTAGTAAAAAATACGACCTGCTTCTACCTGTTCCTGCAAACTTCATGTCGGCACTTGAAGCTATATTCAAGCTACTGCAGCCCATCCTGTAAATATGTCTGTTATTTTTGCACAATTGGTGGCATCCACTTATAGATTGTTTTGTTTTAGCCCGCAAATTCTCCACAACGCTTTGGTTTATCCATTTTGATGCACTCATCTGTCAGCAGATTTTTGTATTAAACATTATATCGGCTGGCCCAAATGGTGCGTCGGCCCACCTGGAAAAGGTCATACTAAGGCTAGTATCCCTGATACTGATACCAATACCCATACTGTATAAAAATAGTTATTTCGTAAATATTTAAATATTATCATCAGCACTGATGTGTCTCTTAAGGCCGTTAGGTCTTAAGAATGTTAGGTGGTGCATCAAGGAATGCTCAGAAACCTGCAGATTTTCAATGCAAGTTTTTAGCTTGACTCTTAAGAAATAGAACCACGTTCTAAACCTTGGTGTTTTGCTGATGTGTTGTTGTCTTTGTCTTTGTGGACTGCATTTTGCTTAAATGACACCATCTTGAGACTCAAAAGAAACAATAGAATACGAGATTCAAAGATCCGGGAATATCCGGAATTCCCATCACTATACGGTAGGCTTATAGCCTACAGCATGCAGGCTTAACTAAACCTCTAACAGTTCTAACCTATTTATAGCACAAAATACAAACAGCGATAGGTTTATTTCGCTACGTTAATTTCATTTCAGTTCATACATTCACAGTTTGAGTTAATAATGCCATTGTGTTTTGTGAAATGTTATGTTTTGTGAAATGCTATTGTGTTTTGTGAATTGTCATTGTGTTTTGTGAATGTCGTTGTGTGTTGCACTTCAGGGCCACCGTAGTTTCATCACAGAAGGCTTACAGTCAGGATGATGGTACAGTAATTTACAGATAAAAAAACACACTGCAACTTTCAGGAAAACCAAACAGAAATATATTGGCATTTATATTTACTTATTTTGTTTGTTCCCCACAAGCCTGTGCGATTGTGTGCTTGATTCTGTAGTCACAGGTTTTCCATAGTCAGGTGACATCCATCCCTAGTTGACAGTTATTTTGTTCATGGCCACAATACATAAAACATTGTTTTGGATCAATTTAATTCTACATCAGTTGGGAAAACTCTAAAAGCTAAATGCTAAATATTGCCTCAATGTTCTATGTTGACAGCATTCGTTTTTTTATTTTTTTTATTGCATATAAAACAAAAAAATAGTAATACAAATTGTGAAAAAGAATTTTATAGGTCCAAACCCATAACCTATTCTCTTTAAATCACTCTCATCAAACGAGTGAGCAGCATATTTGAGCAAGGGCACTGTTTATTTGAGAGAGTACTATTTATTTGAAAGAGCAAAGGAAATACCTCAAACAGCAGTGTGCGTACATATCATTTTGCAGTAAAGGAAAGCTGCATGAGACATCAAAGAAATGTGCTTTCCCAATAAATACATCTCTTTGCAACATGTGCATTATAAAAAAAATAAAAAGTAATTAATTTGAGGATGTTAGGTTTGTGGTCCTTATTGCACTGTTGAAACACTGGAAGCCCCAGTGGATGATCAGACTGAAAAATTACTGAGTAAGGGAGCATTGCATGCAAGCATCCAGACAGAACTACAGAATGGTAGAGAATAGGAAAGAAAGATGGATAGCAAATGAGAAAAGGGGGTAAGGAAAAAGAAACCCTGGGCCCCCATCACAGGACATCTGGGCATCTGCAGGACAGAGATAGGGTCACATCTTGGCTGTTTATCAAGGAGGAAAGCAGATTTCACAGCTGATGGGTCTGCAGAGGCCGGCTGGAGACCCTAGGAGGCTTCCATTGGCACGAGGGACTGCAGTCCACTTATTACTGTGGAAGAACTATTAGGACACACTCACATACAGATACTTCTATCACTCATTTATAACTCTTTTGGTGACCTAATCCAGTTTATTATTTACTGTAAATGTAGTTCTGAAATGTAACAGCATTTGGAGTTGACCTATTATGGGTGTAGTGCAAGTGGCACCTAGCCTCAATCACAGCAATAGAGGGGTGTTTACTCCCTCGGACCAGAGTTTGAAGTGAAAACAAAGTAACTGGCCTGGGTCAGAGCACTTAGTAGTGAGCCAGGTGAAAGAAGGGAACAGAGAATGGGAAAGAGGGATAGGGAAACGCAAGAGAAAAGCAGATGTGTTGTCAGCACCTGCTCTTCTCTTCTCTGTGGGTTTGTCTGACTGATGGGACTGCCAGAGCCCCGGCTCATCCCTCACTTCTCCCACTGATCAATCAGATCATTAGAGTCCAATTACAGCCGCCGCCGCCAAAACCCTGGCGCAGGTGAACGACGAACACCATCGCAGACCTTCCCCTACACCCGTGCCCCACTTCTCACACTTCCCAAATGAACGCAAATGAATAGTGACACTCAGACATAAATGTCTGCAATCAAGGGGCTACATTAACAGTCTGGGTTGAAGCTATTGAGTAGCAGGTGCCTTTAAAGCATGGCCATTATCTATGCTGGACAGAACCAGGAGGAAATGTTGGCCCGCACCTTGTGTGGAGTTGGGTGCAAAGGCGAGGTCTGGCCCTGGTAAGCCTGGCTCCTGTTGTAGGTGTTAATAATTGATTGGAAGGCGAGCTATTAATGAGAAGCAGATTTAGGGATCTGTTGTAAATGTGTGTTGATGAGTGTGTTTCCGCCCCTTGTTCTATGCCTTACTGATGCTAATTACCAGGGCTTAGTCAAGGTGCACTGTAATGAGCCTGGATGGGTTCAATAGAATTGTGTCTGTCAGGTGTGTAGGCATTTTACTAAGTAAGAGGCAAATTAAAATAAATTAGAATTGCATACTTTATGTGTTAATAATTGTTTTAGTGGTTTAGGCCTTTGATTCAGAGGCCTTTGATTTTTTTTAACAACAAAGAGAGAGAGGGCAGAGTTCATATCACTATAAGCATAAATTATTTGCAATTATTAAGGGCAGGATCAATGGTTTCTATATAAATTGATAGGTCAAGCAAAATCACAAGTCTCTTAAAGCAATGGTATGAGGAAAATAGTTTTGCTTTTCTATTAGTAAGGTAGTACATCCTTGTAAGAAACAACAGAGATATTGTTCTCAAATGTTAGCTAGAACACTGAGAGCAGTGTAAATGTGTGTGGGTGTAGGTGTGTGAGAGTCACCTTAGGGAAACTGATAATGTGGCATTTGAATCTTGTATGTCATGTTCCCCCACTTTTATATTTCACTGTTTCACATGAAGTATTTTTTTCAAATACATTCCCCAAATTGGAGGCATAAGCAAATATTGGTGTTCATAGTTGATGCTGCACATTGACAAATTAAAGTTAGTTTGTGTGGTTGTGTGTGTGTGTGTGTGTGTGTTGATGGTTTTGTCCATTTGCGAGCATCTCACTGAGTGTGTTTACTTTAGCTGTGAACAGAGTAGGCTTGTACACTACACCAGAGGGAAGGTGTCTAGATACTGTCCTCATTTTCACACTGGAAAAAGAGAGAGTGAGAGCGAGGTTATGGCTGTCAACCAATGGCGTGCGATTATTGTGTAATTTACTACAACAGTAGGGATATGGGCATTTGTGCCCCCCCCCAAAAAAAAAGGTTAAAAATTATTCAAGCCATCAGTCAAGCCATTTATCTTATTCCCTTTTTGCCCACCCCTCTTTTACCAATATGTTTATTGTTGGCTAGCCCTAAACTTGAACAAGTGGCGGTTGGATTTTTCTGTTTGCAAAATTATATTTTTCTTCTTGTCATTGCTTCATTAATCAAGAGGAGGCATTCTGAAAAATGTTTTGTTTTGGTGGCTGCAATCTATTTTGTGTGTGTGTGTGTGTGTGTTGTAGTTAATCTGCGCCCGTGGCAGGTTTCCCCTCCGAAACGCAGCGCTAAGCAGCGGTATCGCAGGCCTATTGTTGTAGCCTCTGTCATAGCAAGGAGAGCCTGATGCAGGCCTGGCCTCGCCTGATAAGGAAAAGAGGATTCTACATGGTTGGGAAAGGAGAATCAGTGGGACTTGAGAGTGGAGTACGGATGGGGCAGATGTGCGCGCACACACACATGAGATACAGTCGCACACAATCACACATGAACCGACACGCACAAATCATCACCATCATCACACTGGCATATATCCAGGCAATTATTTACAGTAACATCCAATTACATATGCAAGAAGGCACCACAGGATAGGACCTCGATGTCGCATAGCTGGCGAATGACACACTCACACACAAACGCACAAACACAAGCACATACACAACATAGCAATAAACTTCAACAAGTCAAACAAACAAAATGGAATACACTGTATGTTTTTCTTTCTTTTATACATTTGCATTTAAAGGTAGCCTCTTGTTTCGTATCTGAAAGTCACACCCTATCAGACATAATCAGACCTAACAGGATTTGAATTTCTGTGTTGGACACACAAATCATTTTGGCACAAAGAATGTGGATTGAGCTAATGAAATAATGGGCCCGCGTTTTAGGCGGAGAACCAATTTGTGATTGCATGCATCAATTATTTCTTGGGTTTTCACCAATATCAGGACTGTGGGCTCTCCTCACATGGATAAAATGGTAATTATTTGGCATACCCCCCACTGCTTGCTCAATGTCATCCATAGTTTTTGATGGCATTATTGACTGAGGAACGCTTAAAAGGTCTGTACACAATACAAACCATTAAATGCACACTGAATTTAGCTAATCTGTAGACAGACCTGACATTATCACCTGCTGGTATCAGGTAGAGAGTTTGTCATAATCTGTGGATAATATTTGACCCTTCTCTGCTAAGGGTCTTGTGTACTTGGCTGGAGCTCTGTGTTACCCACTGTGACACGCTCAGTCAGTCAGTTCGAGTCAGCTAGTCAGTGCTATAATGGCTACAGCTGAGCTCCACTGTTTAAGAGATAATGCATGGTTGACTTGATCTACAAGTGAACCTGACATTCGACTTCCCTTACATCACAACACAACTCCCAAAACTGATACGGGTGTTCTTCCGATAAGCAGAGCAGGACTCACAGCCTCGCTCTGCGCCTCTTTTGATAGCTGCATAGTTTACTCTCCCATGGTAAGGACAAACTGATTAGCCCATGTGTTGCTGTCATAAGGTCATTATTTAATCATCTGTAGAAGAAACAAAAATGACAAAATGCAAAAATTTTAAGTTTTGAATAAATGTATAAAAATACATTTTTGTGCGAAAATAATGTTTATGTTTATGTGATTATAAATACTTCTTACAGTGTGTAACCTAGTGTACGGGATCAATAAAATGCATTACATGTTAGAGAACACATAATATACAGTAATTTAATTCCTGAATCATGATGTAATATGGCCTTCTTGAAAAAAGGCATTTGTGTACTGTTAACCAAACTATATATATATATTTTTTTACATTTGTATGCAGACTTCTAATATTATTACAGACAGATAATTTAAAAAAGGAGTAATGTAATTAAATTAATGAATAAGGGTAAAATATTTATTTCACAAACATCATAGTGCTGCTTTATGATTAAAGATTACTTTATGCCCATCTCCATCCAGCATGTTGCAGGGACAAAATATTACTGAAACAACAGTAAAGAGTTTAGATTAACAGTAAGATTTTACACGCACACGTAGTTTCTGTAAATCCCAACAAGACACCAACAACTTGATTTAATCACTAAGATTCATGAACACAACACCTTGACTCCAATAAGTCACGCTCACATCACAACTTATCTCAAGACCTTTGGAATATTAATTAATATTTTCAACAGATTTAGTGTAGATGTTGCATGTTGTCATATACTTTGCTTAACGGAAATACAAGGATTCAGTCATTACAGCATGTTATTATGACAAGCAAAAACTATTCAAACTCTCAGCTTCTCAAACTAATGACTCTCCAGCACTTCAATACACAGCAGGCTGTGTAGCAAAGAAGCAAAAATATGAATGTTAAAGGAGAAACAAAGTTGAAGGGTGCCAGATGCTATGCATCTGGCACTGTCATGTCTGGATGTGTGTGATCGTGATATGTTGAAACAACTTCCTCCAGAAGAAGTGGAGTCGATAATCCTTTGTTTCCCTTTGTGAGCTCCAATTTCAGGACAGAGCTAATTCACACAGATGTTTGGTGATACGTTTAGATGGCTGACCATTCTTTACAAACAGGTGTATATGTATAACATGGTTACACTAAACATGATCACTTTAGGCCCTGTCCATAATTGCACCTGTAACTTTAAAACAACATTTTCTCTTGGTTTTGATCTTCCATCTACAGTACAGTACACTAAAATATTACAAACCTCATAATGATAAATGTAGTGTGTTTTCGTTACTACTAACTCGGTCAACTAACTTAAATAAATACGATTCAAATAAAATTGGCCTTTCTAGCTTTGAGGATGGATTGAAACAAATAAAGGCCTGTCTCTTTCTGTCTTTCTGCTGGACCACCTGAGCAGAACTATAGCATAGGTATGTGTACTGTATATGCCTGTCAAAGCAAAAACATTACACTTATGGGGTCATCTGCAAACTAATTGAGTAACAAAGACCATTCCCAGCTCTAGAAACCCATCTTTCAGCAGTCCGTGTGCTAAGACTCTGATAAGAAAGTTCACGTCTAATGGATTTAGCGAGGGGCAAGTTCACCATCTTTATCTTATTTACTTAACTCTGTGTAAATATTGTTAGTCTTTAAAGTTGATTAAGTAAGACCCCATTTCTGTGAAGTTCATGTAACAATCAAATTATTGCATTGCAGTTATGTAGATGATGTATGTATGACTGGTATACAAATTATATTACTGATGTTCAGTTTAGTCAGTATTACATAGTAACATGTATTGAACATGCATTACATGTGCTTGGGTTTTATTGATAATACAGTAAACTTGTATCTGGTGATTTGTACTCTCCTGTATTTGAGTTTGAGTTTATATTTTTACCCTGTGTATTTTAGACCTGCCAGAGCTCATTTCTAAATGAGAAGGTGAGGATTGCACAGAGATAGCCTCCTGAAATATAAAACCCTGCACAGTTCAAAAGAATATTAAAATTCAATACGTAAAGGTTGCGGGGCACAGAGGTTTATCTAAAGTCAGAGGCTTTATTTAAGTGTCATGCTTCCAATTTGATTGTTTGTTTTTTTATTTGCTGCTCCTGACTGATCCTGCGTGGTTATGAGAGGAGGGATTTGCAGTGACCCTATTCACAGAAAGACCTAGTGTTTCCCCCCTTTGAAGACCCCTCCTTTATCCTCCCCTTATACATGTTTATTTGAGGCAGAGACAGAGCACAGCTGTCCTGAGAGAGTATGCCACCCAGACCCCCGTGACCCCCAGGGACCATGGTAATATGCATAGAGGTGAACATTAGCAGCTCCAGGTTGTCTTATTATGTTCCTCCACACAGCTCTGCTCACTGCTCCAGGAGGCAGCCCCCATAATTTACATGACAGAGATCAAACAAGTCCTACCCAATTCAATTCAAATGGGGGGAAAATTCAAATAAGTCAAATGCGGTGAAGGGAGGGAATATTCCATTCCCTGACCAAATCCAAACACAAAACGAACATGGATATGTGTGTGTGTGTGTGTGTGTGTGTGAATTTGAATTCTCCAAGACATTATCAACTGACGCATGCATTACAAAATCATTCTCTCTTGTTTACAACTTCAAATAATCCTCAGTACTGTATATACACCTTATACATAGTAATGTCAATACACACGAATACACATGGAAAGTTGAATTTAGCATGCTCTACTATAAAGGATTTGGAAATTGTGTGATATGTTGCTGAAGGGTTGGAAATTGTCTAAAGGGCTTTGATTGTCACAAAGGTAAGATTTTACAATACGTAACTACTAGTGATTGAATAGGTAGACAACTGCATACGAGAAGAAAGAAGGAGAAATAACTTGTTTTCAGGGCAGATAGAGCTTATAGTGGATGGCATTCAAGTTGGAGCATCCTGCAGCTCTATGACTGGGGGTTGTATGGAAACCTGCTCATACTGTCATTTTTCTCTCCATCCTCTTTTCTGCACTCCTGATGCAATAAACAACATACGCCATTTTGGTTTTCAAAATAATGTGTTGATGAATAATGAATCTACATGCGAATTTATGCCACGCCTGAACTGGAATACTGAGGATGTATTGTTATTACACAGCTAACAAGCTGCTGAACACACAATAATGATGCAATGCTAGCCGTAGTTAATATAAATATGGCCAGTGTGACTATTTAGATGAACTGAAATAAGCAATAGCTAATACCACACATGAACGTTGATGCTTAGCACCCAGTCAGCAGGATAAAAGGTAATTTAAATGAGAAAATATTTATTCCCCATTGCGTGGCAATGATAGCAGCCAAATAAAGGCGCATGCGCACAGCGCTGGGTGTCCCTTTAAAGATTCAGAGAACAGCAGCGACCCTCTCTCCATTTAATCGATTTTAAAATGAAAAGTCAATTTAACAAAGTTGAAAAGAGAAAGATGGGCTAAGGGAAGAAAAAAGCATTCTCTTGCACTCAAGCAGTAAACTAACTGCCACACAGAGCACGCAGAGATTTCAGACGAATTATCTCACACCTCACATTTGCTCTTAGGCAAGCAGTTTAAAAGCCAAGCGATTGAGCCAGTGATCCAATTTGAAATGCAGAAATGATTAGAGAAGCTTGCCTCATTTCATATCGAAATTCTCTGATTTATGACAGGGCACCAGCCAAGATCAATCTCTAAAGGGAATTAGTGTGCAGTTCCTGCATATTTCTGTTAGTCTCCCAATAGCAGATGCTGTAGCCTTAGAGAGAAAAAAATGGGGGAGGCGTGAAAGCAGTTTTAGGTATCCTTTCATTTCCACAGATGCAACCACAAAAAAAAAAAAAACAGAAAAACAGACGTTTGAAAGTGAGTTTCATTATAGCTGGCAATAAAAAATATATACTTAACTAACCTGAATCCACCATTTTCCCAGCATGCATACGAGCTGTGGAGACCGGTGAGGTAAGGTTTGAACATTTATTCAACAAAAAGACCCCTTGCAATTCAGCCACCCTCAAGGCTAAGAAAATATTAATACGCAGAGCGATAACGAGGGCTTGAGGAAAATCTCCCTTAATGAAATTTCCAGTTGACCACATGCAATTTGTTTCATCGCTGCGAACAACTAATTGCAATGGACGTTATCAAGGTGTGAGTGTGCTGTCTGCTGTTAACTCACTGGTAGAACAGGTACAAATCCTTTATCCCCATGCCCCATGTTACAGACAGAAAACACATGACAGAACACAAATAAGCTTATTTTTATATATATATTTAAACACATCCAACTATGCAGTGAACACCTCAAATATATTCTGTTACATTTTATATACTGTATAGTATACTGTATGTATCCCAAAGGCTATAAAGTGCCTATCAGTGTATGTAATGGTTCTCAACAAGGCTGAGGCCATCAGCTGAGTTTGAATTCATATTTTATTATAATGTATGGAAATTATATTATTGTATTATTTTATTCTATTAAAATAAGTTTTCAATAGCTTTAAAAGCTGCTTCTTTTTAGGGACATGGCTAAAACAATTTGTCAGTCCATTATACAATCCAGTATGTACTGTATGCATGGAAATATATTATGATATTTATACTGCATTTAGGATGTTTATCTATTTAGAAATGCCCTCACTTGCAACTTATTGTACAGTTAAAAACCATATCCCGCCGCACATGCTAAGATATTCTAAGTGAAACTAGTCTATCCTGCAGCTAGGGCGGGGTGCCATAGGACCAGGATTTGGGACCGATGAGCTAGGGTTCAAAATGGATACAGTATCAGTCTGTGACCTTGAGAAAAGAAAGAGATGAGAAAAAGAATAATTTCCTTCATGGGTTCGGTATTGATTTCACCTTGCCCGACCGTGATGCGGGTTAAGAGTAGTCAGTGGTGGTGAAATGGTCAGCAGCGATATCATTAGCTGGTTGTTTACACAGGGAAGCAGGGAGTAAGAAGACGGCTGAGTGTCACAAGCCACTTTCTTCCTCACCTCCTTCAGCTGATCAGAGGATCATGGTATCAAGGAGGGATTAGTAGCGACTTGGGATTTGTGTGATTGGTTAATTTATTGCGGCGATGGCAGGTCTTTCATCTATGGCAACATTTAATCAGCGCAGCCACAGAGGCTATTACAGGTTAGCTTCTTTCTGGAGTCAGTCCGGCGCTGCCATCAGCTCTATCACAATTCCCCTGAAATTTCCAAATTATCTGGAACAGGCTTTAGCTTCTCAGTAATAAAAATTAGAACAGATTCCTGATAGAAGCTTTCGCTCACACAGGGCCAATTATAAATAGTACAGGCCTGTCTTGCGAGCAGGAAAATGGGAGGTGAAAAAATTCAACTCTGAGCGATGTGATATCGTTCAGCCCCTGCCCTGCTCTGATCCAAATCCATGTGGCTGAAAATTTATATTAGATTGTATCACACAGGTCTAAGTCTACAAAAAAAATCAATGAAGGTTATCTTTTATGTTGCAGCAACTTGTGGAAATATTGATTTTCATTTTATAGCGAATTTGGAGCATCAGTTTGTAATCACTTCCTCGCTGACTACACTGTTTTGGTCACTGGATCTCTTACACAAGCTCTGGAAGGGAGGAAATAAATACACACAAAATACACAGGCGAGTATTGAACCCATTGGAGTGAAGGTGGAAGGTGGATCAATCTGAGCACACACACACACACACACACACACACACACACACACACACACACACACACACACACACACACACACACAC
>JAODTR010000008.1:908311-920852 GCA_025399935.1 Amblyopsis rosae | reverse complement strand
GAGAGAAGCAGAGAGAGAGAGAGAGTGGGGGGTGGATGCAAGATTGTTACAAAGAGGGGGAGGTTGTTTTGTGTGCAGGCCCACTCATCTCTTGTGCATATCTGTTCCAATTTAGACCTTTAACATGCTGATGACATTTGCATTTATCCTTGAAGGTTGCCGCCTTAGCAGAGAGAGAAGTCAGCTGCAATCATTTGGTTTGGACAACTATTTTTTGTTGCAATAAACAGTGTATTGTAGCTGTCCACATCACATGGAATAGATTGCACCCAAGCCATTTTCTCTCCACTAAACTATTTCTGTAAAATTTGAATGAAGTAATAGTTTTGAAATACTGCCATATTGCCTTTGAGTAATGTGCACTGCACCCTTCAGCCTTAGATGCTGCCATTCCACCATCTTCCTCGTGTTTTCTCCTTTCTTTATACCCTCTGCTAAAAGAATGCCATTGAAAATAAAATATTACTAAATAGAAGATCATGCAGGGATATATAGAACAAGCCAGCGTCTGGTGACCCTGCTCTTTTATAATCCGTTTGGCAGCCATTGTTGATCTATCTCTCCAGTTTATCCTTTCTAATAAATAACTTAAAACTCCACATGACCTCTGACCGCAAACCGGAAAAAATGACCTTACACATTTCGAGTAATTCTCTGCCATATTACTAAATCGGCCTTTGGAAACATATATTTCTTCTTTAAATTCTTCCTTGCTTGTTGCAGAAAATAGGAAAATAGGAAAGATCTCGCCGATAATAAGGCACAGTGTGCTCAAAGTTCACCATAAAACACTTAGTTTGTTCTTTGTGAAAGTCATCGGCCTTCCCTGTGTAATGTTCCCAGACACCCGAGATGTTTCTAATCTGCACCATCTTGTGCTGAATCACTTGGTTCAACTGTCAATGATAATTCCTACATTCAGCCTCAGTGATTTGTCAACATTGCAACCAGCAGTTACCTCTAGTGTTTTTCAAATCGGGGTACAGTGCATGTGTTCCTAGAGGTACTTAAAGGTATCATCGTATATTTAAATGTATTTATATTTACAGTATATTGAAAATGTTCTAGTCCTGCACTGGTGCACTTGTTGTACACAAATTATTGTGGGATGTTAAAGAAACTGCAGAGTGCACACATTTTATCACTCTCACATGCACACGCACACACACACACACACACATCCCCTCTTGCCTCATGCCACATACAGTAGTATAGTTGTATGGTATAGTGTACTGTAGCAGTTACTGTAATAGAATTGACCTGTGACCCAAATCTGTATCCTAAACAAATTTTTACACTAATACAGTAGTGATAAGTCAGAGCTGGGGATGTGTACAATTGTGGCTGTTAATATTTGTTTAATCACTCACAGGAAATAAATGCTTAGTGTGTTATCTGTACCCATCCAGAAGCTGAAGGGCTCGGTCCCCATGGTTCTCAGTGCTGGCCCAAGGTGGCTCCTGGATGTGACTTGGCAAGGAGCAGAAGACAACAAAAACAACTGTGTGGTGTACAGCAAAGGTAAGCTAACAGGATGTTATGAAGAGACACTGAAGATGTGACTGTCTTCGCTTCTCCTGTAGCACGCACTTTCCTCTTTTTCTGTTATTCTGTTAAGCATCTTGATCCTGATCTCACGAGCACCACATTCAGGTTTGCTAGTCAGTCTAGGTACAGAAATAGGTCTTTGGTATAAGTAAAGTTACCAATTTGCTGGTGATTGGACCACCTTAAACCAATCAAACATTAGTATGGATTTACAGGCACCTCTTGCTGAACAAATGGATGCTGATTGGCTTGGCTATTTTCATACCAGGTATGAGCGTCTTTTTGTTGAATATATCCAATGGATATAGCCAATGGATATATCCAATGGATGCTTTATAAGAACTGAATATGGCTATTATAAATGACAGCCATGTACTCAATTGAAAAATGCTCAAAGATGCATACGGCTGAATGCTTCTCTTTACTTCCTCCAGACGTCCATGTGTTCTGTGTGTGTCCATGGTTCACCACGCTTGGGAAACATTGGGCCTCATGTATGTACGTTAACGAGCGCAACGTAAAAGTGAGCACAATCAGACCGCAGATAGCGTTCGCTGTGCCATCGCATTTTACGTTGGATGTACTAAATGTGCGACTGATAACATAATCTGCGCTTGGCACGCCCTCTAAATTTGGCATTAACACAGTGAGTAGTCTTATGTTCCAGCCTTATCTGTAAATTCCGGCACCCAAAAGCAATGGAACAGCAGACTCAGAAAAAGAGAACAAGTTTAACGATCATGAAGTATACCTATTTTGAAATAGCCTACTCGTCTATATGTATATTCAAACCTAAATCAAATCCTTCAGCACGTCATTCCATGGCGTGCTGAAGGATGAGTTCTTGTTGAGATGAATCTTGCCATTGCTTGCTTGACCTGTTCCCCTGCTTTTCAGAGACTGAGAATTTTTACCGCAAAACCAACTTGCGCAGGCATCGCAGTTTTCATACATTCAACAGAATAGGTCATCTCTCCTTGAGCATCTCCTCCCATATTTTTGCGCGACACACCCAATCTCCCCTCGACCCTCCCATGAATGCATTATGCATGAATAGGAAAGCGCAACATGTGCGTGCTGCCTAAAATTGGTGCTAACACGTTAGTACATGAAGCCCGTTGTGTTTTTGGCTGCAGTACCAGCATTGTCCACCATACCAGTCAGGGATCAAGCCTATCTTGATCCTTTACTTGCTACTAATCACATTAGTAGTGAACTGAGTAGAGCTTGGGAGATCAGGATGGGCCCAGTCTATTTTGCTCTGTTTCTCTCTCACAGGACAGAGGTACACATACATAGAAGGACACATGAACAAATGCCATGTTTGTTGCGGTTTTAAATGATGTGACTAAAACAGATGAGGGGAAACCTGGCACACATTGTACATGACATTAAGAATGCACATGCTATGTCCTGTGAGGGTTTTGCCTGTGTATCATACTCAGAAAGAAAATAAAACAATGTTGAATGTTTATATATATGCTTACTTCATACATGTGCAGCATAACCTCACCTCCTGCCCTTGATGGTGAATCGGAAATAAATATGCACATGCACTCGCTTTGTCAAAACTTCTCATTGCTTATTCAACACTGAATTAACTCTAACCCCTGCCAACCCAAAGCCAAACGACTTACAGTAATGCCACCAAGGCAAACTGTACACAATCTGGTGATTTGCTTGTCTAGAGCCCACAGGAAACCCTCATTAAAATGGTCCAACAAGCATGTTTTAGAAAGTGCAGCATGTCTATAAAGTTTTCAGATTCTATGGGAAGATGCTCATGTTGGATGGCAGCACTGACGCTGGAGCCTGTGTGAGCTTCATGCAAGCAGTAGGCTTCTCCTTCTATAATTGAGTCTTGACGGTGCTAACCAGAAAGACAGAAAAACATAAATAAGTAAATATAGCCGACTCGCGATGGAAGGGGGATTCCATGTATCACTTCTCATGACAATAACCTCCCCCTCTCAAAGTGAATAAGTGGCAGCACTGGGATTTGCAACCAAGATTTTGCGGGCTCCCAATTCTCATCTACTAATCACTAGACTGCACTGCGGATTTATCCTCTTAACCGGCTACTTAACTTTGTGCTCTTTATCACCAAATCATTAAAGTTTTGATAAGCCATTAAAGAAGATTATACACTTCTTAATAAAAATAAGTCTAATCTTTTTTCTAAAGGACTGACTGTACAGGTCACAGGATTTCTCCCATGTTTGTTCATTATTGTAATTTCACTACCGTGTACAGTAAATAAAGATACTCAAGAGCACCCCTTGCTCGTGACACAGTTGTGATGATCAAAGCTTCCTAGAGGGCTTGCATCACATCGGCTGTATGTATGGTGGTGACAGTAAAGTCTCTCCCCACTTTGTCACTCATATGTAGTTTGACCTTATTAAATTAGAACAGCAACCCCCTTGTGAGAGATGCTCTGCATTGCATTGTGTCAGTGTAAGTTCATTACAGCAAATCCCCCACAGTAATCACCAAACGCTTGCCAACTGATGAGAAGTGATAATAGCAAGAACACTCAATCAAAATAATGAATGTACATTTTTTGTACTTATAGTTGTACAATCTTGTTTCACCTCCTACTGTAGAAACGCACGCTGGTATGATTACAGGGGATTTGACTGTTAGATACTCACTACACATTAGTCAGCTTCTTGCTTCAGTTGCACTGTTAATTGTTTTGATAATGAACACATACCATTAGTGAAAAAATGCATGACATAGTGTTTTAGAAGAAGAAGAATAAATGTTTTAAGTACAAAATAAATGCAAATTTATTTACAGTGTATTTACAGTATTTACAGTAACCTATCCAGGGATCCCACCCAGAGATACTAAAGTGCTGTTCACACGGAAAGCGGGACATGCTAGTGTTGAATTCATTTTCAATGAGAAGCGGGCGGGTTGGGAGGCGGAACGGCGGGCGGGCACAGTCCCGAGAAGTATGCTGCTTGTGTGCACGAATCGAGTACACGCCTGCCTGCCCGCCTCTGAGATAAAATATGTTTAATTTTTGAGGTGGCGGCGTGGCAGGACACACATTCGCCTTCTTGACTTGTAGGCATGTAAGCTAGCAAGCATCATGCAACCGAATTGACGGGATGGTGATACCATTACAAAATGTTGTTGTAAATGTCACAGTTGGACAGCATGCCTTTTGCCATTGCCGTACCAGCATTTATTTTGCTGTTCTTTTCTCGTTCACTATCATGCCATTGCATCCAGTTAAGCCTTGGTGTAACAGTGTAGTTCCAGAAGTAACTTTCCCATTCATTTTCTCCATTGACTTTTCAGAAAATCTTTTTAGAGTGTTTTAATCTTGGAGCCAAGCAAACAGCTACGAAACTGTGAATCGATGGTATATGCTCCGGTAGAAGGCACAAGTCTGTATGATATCAACCTTGTTTTAAGATAAAGATGATTTATTTGCAATGTCACTGTAACTACTACAGTAGGCTACCCACAATCTTAAAGTATAACAACAACGTATTTGATTGGTGAATCTTTCCGTTCCATCTTGATCTTGCGAGCTTTAACAAGTGCTTCGTGGCCATTTGGAATTCAGAGTAGTTCAGTGCTTGCTGTTGAAAATGTTTTAAATAAAGTTTATACTAGTAATATATGATTATAATGGTGCAATATACACAATACGATAACTAATTAGGAAGAACCCATGAAGAATATGCATTTTCTGGGATAGGGACAGGGAATAGTTTATGGGATGTGCAGTTCCTACACTTTTAAAGTAAGTTATGTACAGTACACAGTCTTGTACCTTTGCGTTTCTGTTTTTATATATTTTTTGCTCCGAATAAAATTGTTTAGGGTCAAGGCTTGGTTCCAGGCATATAACTATATAAAGATTTTACAAAACGTAAATGGAGAAAATGAATGGAAAACGTACTTCCGGAGGCAGAGCGCCAAAAGAAGTTGACGGTCACTGTTACGATCTATTGGACAAGAATAACAAGGGGCAGGTGAACCTCATGCGCGCATGGTAAAGACAGGTGGAACATATCCTAAATGGAACACAAGGGGTTGTAATAATGACTGAACAGAAACATGTTGTAGTAACACAAGAAAAACATGGGGACTGGGGAAACATGAAACACAGGGACACACTGACTATATTGAGACTAATAGATGTGAGCACGAGAGAGGCAACACTGTTACAAGAACTTTCTTTTTGACTTGACATTACCGTGGTGCAGTGTGTATGCTGGCTAACTAGTCATAGTTGGGTCATGTGATTTGATACCATGCATGTTCCTTTCTGTGCTGTTTGTGTTTGTGCACATGCTCAGTGCACAGTATCTCTACAGTAGATGTGGATGTGGAGAGAGGACGAGAGGGGAAAGGGGAATAATTCTTAGGAGACTAGACAGTAACTACAGTGTGTAATGTATAATACATGGTGGGTGGGTTAGTCTAGTGAAGTACTCCACGGGTTGCCCCTGGACATCAGTGCCAAGGCAAGCTAACTTGTTGCCCCTGTATTTTTGTGCAAACTTTCGTTATTCACTTTATTATTTATATAGTTCATGCCAGAGACATGTCAAATGAGCAACATTTTCTGCACCACACTGTTTGTGGAACCTTGAATTGCGTTTATTTCAATAGGCCTTTAAAATGTTTTTTTGATGTATTAGCAGAAATCACTTTTGAATTTGGCAAAGCAGAGCACAGATGCCACAGTACCTCCATTCCTGGTTCAAAATCACTCACAGTATATTTCATGCCAATGCATTATCTGCAAATCCAAGGGGTCTCATGTGTTTACTTTTCAAAATGCTTAATTACTAGTTTGTATATATCCTATGCAGTTAAAATAAAAACAATATCTGTTGTCATAAAGAAATACATAATAAATAAATCATTAATTTCATTAAAGATACAATAAAAACAAAGGTATGTACAGTCTGTGTTTTTCTCAGCCTGTCAGCATAGCCCTATTTGTTTTATATTAAACTCCTAAGGAGAGCCTTCGCAGCCACCCATTACTAAAATTCTTAACTCTCTGCAGCACTGCACCAACTCATTATCAAGAAATCCACCTGGAACCCCCACAATGCTCTCCTCCACACTCCGACAGTTTCTTTGAAGCACTGAAGTTTCTAGAAACAGCCAGCAAGTCCGCCCAGTAATTATATGTTACAGTAAAGCTGTGGACAGTGCAGATAGCAGGAGAGAAAGAGACAATGACAGATAGAGAGAAGAAAAAAAAGAGTGTGGGACATTGAATCAGTAAAGATTATCTGATACAAATCACAAATATTATATTATTCTTTTTCTATATAATAGTTCTTTTTAGGTAATATGTAAAAAAATAAAAAAATTTAACATAACGCCTAATTACGTCTAATGTATTTCAATGCATTAAGGATAGCACCATTTCTGGTGCTAAAATGCAATAGGATTCCATTCCCACTGTGTTCCTGCATTGTGTTTTCACCATTGTTACCTGATATCTACAGCTTTTGAAACTAGACACACTCGCTGCCGCAATATTATGTCACATTATTCAGAGGTCACCTAAACTTTTCAACAGTAAGCCTCTTAATCCAGACCACATTCAGATACAGCATGTCCAATGGTCTCTAGAGTAACTTAGCCCATTGTTCGCATAGAAATTGACCAATGTAACTAGGCCGTTTTACAAAGCCCAGACTGTGTAGAATTAGCTAACTCAGTGTGTCTTTATTTCATATTCACTAAAGCCTTGCCATCAGATTCCATTTTTCCCCTTGCTTGGCTGCTCTGGAGAAAAATAGTTCCCAGGAATTTAATGAACCCGCCTGACAACTACAGTATGCCATGATGCTGTAGGATGGTTTTCTCTCTTCCTATCAAACACCACCACTTGTGCTATGTATAATGTCTATACTGTAGGTTACCTGTTTCATAAGCACTGGTTGTGTCTCCTAACATAAGTCAGCTCCTTGCTGCCAGTTAGTTCTTAAACTGAGGATGGTGTTAAGCGGTGAGAAGACCCTTACAGTTACACTTACTACGTAGAAGGTGCCAAGGTTATAATCTGTTATCTGCCAACACAGAGAAATAGTGCAAATGAATAATAACTAAACAACTGACACAATGTAAAAATTGAATTATCAGTGTATTAAAACAAAATTGTACCCTAAAGGACTTCCCACCCGCCACAGCTCGGAGCGGCAAACTAATTATGTTTAATTAAAATACAACAGAGATCAACAGAATCGTTTTCATTAGGAACTTATTAATGATTTCACTGCAACAATAATTGATTGCACTAAGCCACGCGATAAGTGGCTACGGTGAGACACGCAAACGTTGGCGGTTACTAGGCATTTGGCAAGCTAGCTGCTGTGTAGCCTAGTGCTAGCTTACACATTAGCAGTTCAGAGGGAAATTGTATCCAGCTAGGAGAAGGAGATTCTGTGGCAGTTGGTATAAAACATAAGCCAAATGGAAGGGGCTTAGCCATCCCACATAATGTGTTTAGCAGTACAGACGCACGTAATAAAACCAACCACACAGATATGCAGAAATAACACCCACATATTGTCTTTTTAACATTATAGGGGCCATGCTCTCTTCTTTCTCTCACACAGACATACATATGCTCAGTATGTACAGTATGTACACACACACACACACATTGCTCCATATATCGCTCAATTTAGTGACATGTGAAAGACGTCGGCTGCAGACACTTCCTGCAACAGCATTTTTATGTGCATTGTTCTGTCTCTCTCTATTTCCCTTTCTCCCGGTGCAGGCAGTTTTGCTGGGGGCTGCTAGACTCCAGACACCATGCTTTGCCGTACCGGCACCCTCCAAACACAAATGTTAAATGTACACCCCTCCCCCTCACACACAAACACAAGCAGGCAAAAAAGACAATTACAGATTATTTGCATAATGCCTGCTGACACATATATGTCCATCTGCATTTAGCCCTAAGCTTTGAGACACAGCTAGCAATGCAGGCAGCCAGTGTAAAAGACGTGATGAGCCCAGACAGCAGGCTTCGTTATACGCCAGCACTTAGCATTGTGTGTAATGCACACGTGTGCTACTGTATGAAGTGTGTCCAGATGCTCCTGTATAACATGCTTCTACCTGTGTGCCATGCATGGGTGCTGGTGTCCTTGTCTCAGTGCCAGGCTGGGTGTGGGTGGCTAATGGGAGCAGCCTGCGCTCAGAGCAGCAGGGTTTGGGCTCTGCCATTCACTCTACCTATTAAAATGCCTTGTAGAGCTTAAGTAGGCCCACTTTTCCATGTCAGGGCACCGTTCAATCCTGCTGTGACCATTAATTATGATACCATTGTGCTCCAGTGTGGCTAATAAGAGTGATGTATTGCACCCTCGTGGCATTATAATCATGCGAGTGAAGTACCAATGCTTAGCTTAAGCATGGCGTTTAAAAGGAAATACTGGTGTGAATGAACAGGATGCTTGCCAGGTTGTTTAAAGAGCGGGCCATTGAGGTAACGTGTCCATAATTGCATAATCAATGATGAAAAATGCCTCGCTATCGATCAGGCGAGAAGGGTGATAGTGTGTTGGCGAGCCAAGCGGCTGCGCTTTCACAGAGACATGCTCAAACGTGCACAATAACACACACACACACACACACACACACACACACACACACACTATAGAGATTGACATACTGCACAGTATTTACATGACAACACACACAAGGCACAGATGTTAAGCATGTACACACATACAGCACATGCACACACACACACAATGATAGGGTATTTTCTTTATTGAGACATTTTGCAATGATTATTAATATGAATCCAGAATGTCCTCTGTATTCATATGTTATATGACTTATCTGTATTCCCTTTTGGAGATATCTTGAAACATTAAACTGGTTAAGTGGATTGTGCAGCGCTTCTTAATATTTGGAGCGTGTCTCTTTAGCTTAGAAAGCATTCAATATAGATGGAGGAAAAGATCACATTTTTATTCCATTAATCATGGCAAGTTAATGTGATTATATGCACTTCATAGTTTCCCTCTCTTATATTTTACATCATATTCAACTGAAAAAATTACTCTGCAAGTTTTTTTCTCTTTTTTTTCTTCTCTTTTTTTCTTATAATCTTCTGCTAGATCTCAAGTCAGTAATTAAAGGCTCCATTTCTGTGTGGGTGCTGTGCTAAAAGCTATCAGCCTGATTTTAGGCCTGGGTATGATCCACCCCATCCGCACCCCCACAAGCACGCACACACACGCACCCACGCACGCACACACACACATACACATACACAACCCGTCCTTGCCATGGTACTGTAAGTATGTGTGAAGAGCATCAAAACCCTTCTGTTGAATGCAATTGGTCAGTTAAAACACTCCCCTCACACACATTAGATCCAGGAGGAGAAAGTGCATGTGTTCATGTTCATGTGTGTGTGTTCATGGTGGACTGGAGGGGGCTGTGCAGACAAAGGCTGAGAGCTGAGGAGAGGGGCATTTCTGCACCGCCACCCAGCTTGTAGGAGAGGGCTGCTATTTTATCAGGCTGGAGGGAGGGAGGTCACAAAGGGAGAGAGAAAGAGATAGAGGAACGCTGTGGTGGAGGAGGGCTGTTTAGATCCTCACTCACCGTGATGGAGAACCAATGCTTTAAGTGTCTTTGAGGGACCACATGGCAACTCAGTGAGTCCCACCATGTCTGCCTGGAGCTGCACAAACACACGCACGAACACGCACGAACACGCACGAACACGCGCATGCACGCACACACAACCCCTCTAGTTTCTGAACACACAATGACAGCCACAGTAAAGTAGATGATTAAGTGAAAACAATGCAGAGCAAAGAGGTGTGTTGTATTTTATGTCTTGCTGATACAGTCTTCAATAAAGGATCACTACATAAATACTGTACACTATATATACACACTTTACTATATGTTCAGCCATGAAAGTGGCAATAGTAGTCCATGAGAAAATATTTGACAGTAACTGGAAATGTTTGAAACTTGACTCAGGTCTGTGTGAACATCATAATTCTAGTAAAATCAGATATTTTCAATTCAGATTTTTGGGCCAATTTGGCTATATTCACACTGCTGAGAAAGCTCAAAGCCGATTTCAAAGTGACATTTTTGTCACTGGCTATGCTCTCTCGCTGCACATTGAAGCCTACTTTCATGTGATATTCTGCTACTGATACTTGCAAAATCAATCTGTATACAATCAGAATAGGCTAGCAATCTGATTTCAGTTGGCAATGTAAGCATAACATTTCATATTTGGTGCTAAATCAGATACAGGTTTGATTCTTTGCAATTCAACATCAGTCTGAACAGTCAAATTGGAATTCATGTGACTTTCACGTTACTTGAGTAGATATTCACTTAGTGTCTCCTGCAACCATAACTCACGAGAGTCAGCTGTCTTCCATCTTCTTCTTTGTTTACATAGCTGAACTGGTGCTGTTACCATAGCATGCACTCATCTTAAATCAGGCACCCTGGACTATTTGGCCAATGCTATACTCTCCTAGGAGCGTACAGCTACTGCTGTAACTTGTAAACAGTTTTCTGTATTTTTACTTACATTATTTCCAAAATGTTTGTCTTTGAAAGTGTTTTCTAAAATAATTAGTTTCTAATTGCATACATGCAAAATATATACACATATAAGCCATACACACTTTCCCATATTATCTAGTCAAGCTTTAATTAGCATAAGAATAAAACACAAAGTAGAATGGTTACAGGGTAATGCAAATGTAGTTATTATTGGTCAGCATTAGCCTCTGTCTGTGGCAATGTTGGACCTGGGAAAGTACATATAATTGGGTGTGATCAGAAAATTTCAATAATGCATCATTACATCTTGTTTTGTTTTTTAAATAATTATAAAGGAGTAAAAGTATACCCATCTGTGAAGTACTGTGTAATACTGTGGGGGTTTTTTGTGTTATTTTTTTAGTAGCAACCCCAACATAGCAGATTTGACTTGTTTTGATCAGATTATGCCTTTAATGTTGAGTTGGGCCAAAAATGCTGTTGAACAAAAATGGAGCATGCTTGTTGATTGTATTAATAAATAGGTAGGCATATTACAAAATATGTTTGTAGGGTTGCCTTGTTGTGCTAGCAATATCCTTTATTCATTCCACTGCAGTTTATCCATTTTATTGATTGAACATCCCAGTAGTGTTTATAGCATTATCTTCTTTTATCATTGCCCCAGTACATGTGGACACCTTAACTGTCTTATCTGGAATTATTTTCTTCTTTACACCATGTGATATAGCCGTGGGATCTTAGCTATTCTACCCCTCTTACAGTATAATACTGTATCATGTTAGATACTCAGGCATGAATATGACAGCCTCTTCAATGGCCAGCATTACAACACTGAAACGCATAGCACCTCCCACAGTAGTGGTGATCTCTACTCCTCCCCCTACACCTCTCATAGGCTCATAGTGTGCTCTCTTCTCTTACAAAATGGGTTTAATAATAATTTAGTCAAACTCTTTATTTGTGGTTGGTTTTCCTCAGTGTTAGCAGGTGTGTTTTTCTAGACACAGAGGCTGGGGAAATAATGTTTTTTGGAGTGCCACAATGAAATACAATGGATAAGTCCTGTTTTACTGTACTGTAAGATGACAACAGCATTGATGGAATATAGCCTTTAGATGAAAGTCTGTTGAATCTCACATCCCGTTAAATCCTCCAAAGGCAGATATCTGGTGACCTCTGGGTGACAGATATGAGTCCCTCTGCATAGTGTGTATGTGTGTGTGTGTGTGTGTGTGTGTGAGGGGATGTACGAGCGCAGCGGCAGACAGCTGTGCTGTAGGTACAGTAGTGTTAGAGAACTAGACATAAGTGTCGGCCAGGTCAGACAGACCCATCCATTCTCCAAGCCCCAGGGAGAGAGAGAGAGAGAGAGAGAGAGAGAGAGAGAAGGGGGGGGGGGGGGTAATAAACACACTGTTTCTCGTCCGCTGTCAAA
>JAODTR010000008.1:890857-904312 GCA_025399935.1 Amblyopsis rosae | reverse complement strand
CGGTCATGACCCACCCTTCATGACCATAGGTGAGGGTAGGAACGAAAATTGCCCGGAAGATTGAGAGCTTTGCCTTCTGGCCCAGCTCTCTTTTCGTCACAACGGTGCGGTAAAGTGATTGCAATACCGCTCCCACTGCTCCGATTCGCCGGTCAATCTCCCGCTCCAATGTCCCCTCACTCGCGAACAAGACTCCGAGGTACTTGAACTCCTTCACTTGGGGTAAGGATAATTTTTTCGTCGCACACAAAACAGGCAGCTAGCGCACTGTGAGTACTGTAGATAAATATGAACAAATCATTTACTGAACAATGTATGACTCCACCATGTTTTACATCTTGAACCTTTTGTGAATATTCAATAAGTCACACACTTGCACTTAGTTTTCCTATGGGCCACGCCCACATTATAGCCTTTGACCTAGTCTGTAGTAAAATCCTATCATCATGTTGCCCTCCCATATACAGTACGAATATAGTGAATGCTTTGACATCAATTCCTCTATGCCCCCACCCGCCCCCACCCATATATTCCTCATATGTATACTTATCATGGTTTCTCATAGCTGTCTCATTCCCAGACATAAACATGCACTCAAATATAAACTCACACCCGCATATACACAAACCACTGGCCTCTCTCCTTGGCTCAGCAGAGAGAGAGAGCATGACTGATTTAAGAGCTCTTACAAATGGGAAGGTTGCAAGTGAAGACAAAAAGCAGAGACAAATCACACCGTGCCACTCTCAAGGTTTCCTCTAAACCTATTCAACGAGGGTAGAGGCGGGCAAAAGTGAAAAATATATACACTATCCTGTCAAAATGCTTTTGGCTTATCTTGAGTGACTGTCAAGGCATGGAATATCAGGGAATGGACAGAAATATACAATTAATAAGCCGCTGGATGTTGTCGGGAGTTATGATGCTTCATAAATCCTGGTTTGATCATGGCGGACAAGGCTTAAACCTGCAGCCCCCTAATGTGCACAACAGTGTTTTGGGAGGGATTTTATTCTGTTGAGGAGATAGAAGTCTGTAGCTGGCAAAAGTAAGATTTATCATCCACCTAACCTCCTCTCTCTTTTCTTCCATGAGTGACAAATATGAAAAAAGGCCTGAGGCAAGTTGGCAGCCATTACTACCTTTAATAGAAGGGCACCGGTGTAGCAAGGTGAAACCAGGGCCAAAGGTAGCAAAACGCTTTTCACACAAAAAATAGAAGGGAATAAAAAACCACAGAAGAAATTGGTAGTAACTTATCAGTTGTACTTCCTGTGTCGGGTCAGGGGTCTTGCTGCTTTTGTTTGTTTTCTTCTACTCAAAGGATGGATGCTATCTCCTTCACCATCCAAGCGGGTGTGCTCCGTGGAGTGGCTCAGGTAATATTTCATGTCAGGAATTAAGTAAGCCTACCTACTGCTTTCTTTAGTGAGACGGCCGCAGCATCCATCATCGTCGGTGCTTGGCTTTGTCTAGCTCTCCTAGTTGGTAGAATCCACTTTAAGGGGGTTTATGTTTGTTCATACAACGCTGGAGGGACTAATTTCACCACCATGGCTAATCTCTAGGGCTTTACTTGTCAATAAAGATGTTGTAACTGCATTTCAAGGGTTTTCAAATGAAGGAGTTGGCAGTTCTGATATGAGAAATGGCGTGTCACACGGTTTGATTCAGTAATATTCCAATGAGACAAGTTGTCAAGAAGAAAGATGAAAACAATAACATCTTTTCTAGACCAAATCACAGTAATTTAACACCATTAGATGTTTTTTGCTTTGTTATATCTCAGAAAGGTCATGCTTTTGAACAGGACATTTTAATAAGTACATTTATTCCAATTATTTCTTGTTACTGCATGACAAAGTAATGAGTTGTTGGAGATAAATACATGAAGGCAATAAACTGTGCAATACATTTCTGTTTTTGAGTCAATTTGAACATTTCAGACACTCAAATAAAAATATAAAAAACACTCAAGAAATAAAAACAAAGAAAAATGGCTTTGCCTTATAATATATATATTTTAAATATACTTTACAATATTGCTTTATTATTACATACTGCAATTACATTAGGTCTTAGGTGTATGTGTGTATGGTGGTGGACACACAGAGCATTATGGGGATGGCATCTTTAGTGCAATATTCCCAGACATTTTTCATTACATATGCCTATGGGTCTTTATATGAATTATTCAAAGGGTAAAGAGAGGAGAATTCTGCTCGCTAGTAAACAGATTTTCTGCCCACCACCCTCACCAATCTGAAGTGTAGGACTTTGTAGAAGCCAAATAATTATATCCACCTCTCCGGGAGCTACTCTGGCCCCAGAATATATTCAGGTGGAATACTATTATTTATATAAAATTATATTAAGAGTCTTAGAGTTAATTGAAAAGTCCCCAACTTACAGTAGTTACTGTGAATGATAAATCACAAAATCTTCATGTAGGGTGCATGATAATAATGAAATTATAATGAATTGTATTTATAATGTGTGTATAATGTGCATTTCTTACTCCCAATAGGCAACTAAATACAGTCAATGGATTTTGCATTTCAACACTGTGTATAATTTAGATTTAAAGTAAAGTTAATGCTGCAGGGTAAAATAATCCCATAATTAAAGTTAGTATCAATTGTATGTCATATTTCAAATTAGTCACATCAGATGCAGCTATAGGGTAGAAAAGGATTGCAATGTGATAAAAACATATTTTATGCTCTTTTGATTTGTTAGACTGAAATAGATAACAGTGCTACAATTTATATAATCGCTTCAGCTCCTCATCTGGCATTGTGCTGTGGTATAGAAAAATATGAATATTGCATGGTTTTAAATCCCCACAAAATTTATTTTTTTACAGATCAAGAAATGTGACATATCCCTTACAGTAGCGCAGGACCCATCTGGGATAATGTAGATTTCACATTATAGGAGCATGAAATATGCTCTCTTCATACAGGAGAAATTAACTCTGCAAAGAGAATAGTTTTTTTTTAAAGCAGTCTTGAATAATGATTTCTTCTCCTTGTCTCTTGTTCAGAGGATTCTCCCTGACCTTGAACTGCTACTATCTTCCTCAGCAGATCTGTAGCAGCGACACGCGTCATGTGTTGGAGAGAAGTGGTTAGGACACAAACTAGACGAGAGGGAGCTATCTTGGGCCGACGCCCAGTCGGTGGGAATGGGATGGGCATGTTGTTGGACCCAAAGCACAGCCTGTATCTCAGCATGGACGCACCTTTTAAGGAGGTCAATTGTGAGGTGCACGCATACACACATTGCCACAATTGTAGCACCGAGGGCTCAAAGCCTCTAATTTCATGGCTACAGTCAAGGAGAGAATATCTCTCAGTTCATGTGCAGTAAATAGTATTTTGCATTGGAGGACTACAGTATAATGACTATTTTATCCCATTTAGTATGAAAGAGCTGATGATAATACACACTCCAATATCTATATCTTCAAAAAGCTTGTGTTACAGGAGATTCATGGGTTTGCTGCAGTAGCAAATGTTTGCGAGCACATTGTCACATGAATGAAGTTCCTCTGCAATACAGATGTAAAAAAATCTACTAACTACATACAATTAAGATAGATAATGTATTTTAACTGTTAATTCACTCTTAGCTTTGTTATAAGCTAATACACACATTGACACAACACCTTTCACATTTAGACGCAATAGGCTGAGACTTTGTGATTGTTGTGTCTCTAAATACAACAATCACAAAGTTAGTTTTTTCCTACCAAGTGAAAACAACAGTTGTTTTGTTTGCGTTGAGCAATACGAGACTAAGACCCAGAAGACCCTTGCATTCAGAAAAGCTTCTAAACAGAGCTTCTGAAGCTAGGTTTGAGCTTTGTGATCACGCTTGAAGAATTCCTTTTATAATGCACGGTAATGTGAAATTCAGCAGGGACAAGTTTAATTGAGTTTTACACAAACCAGTTGGGAGTAGCGCCGGAAGCTAGGTGATGTTGAGGTTTTTAATCTCTGGCTCCGGAGAGGCTTGTTGACGGAGTTGTTCTTTCTCTTTGTGGGGGGAAAAAAATAGGACGCCTAAGAAATGATACATCCATGGATAAAACCAATTGGCAACCCTCAAAGGGACGGGGGGTGATAAGGCAAATCCAGCACTTGTAGAGAAATAAAAGAATCCAACTGTTCATTAAAACGGGAAACAAAACGAAGCGATTGAGAAGGCAGGCAGACAGCTCAGTGGTGGGGTGCAACAGACAAATAGAGCCAGAGATATCTGAGGCAAGGATTGGAAAATAATCAAGGATTTGTGAGGAGAATTAATAAGGAAGATAGGAATAAATAAGAATTTTTTTTTTCTTCCTCTGTGCAAAATTAGGAGGGATGCAGTACAATTATGAAACAGTCGAAATGGCATAAGCTAACATAGACACCTAATTATAAAGAATAACCTAGATATGGAGACTGCTGTCTTTATTTTACACATTTGGACTGTCAATGTGTATGGTCATTTTGCGCCAATGAAACCAAATAGCCATTGGAGAGAAAATGCTATGGTGTATTTCTCAAAGTCTATTTAACCACGGCAATTATACTTCCACCATAAATGAATAACATTACCGTATTAATACACAGCCTGTCACAGATCTAATCAAATCCAAACATGTATTACAGAAGCAGAACGGGACAGCCTATTTTTTATTGTACATACAGTAAACTATATGTTTTTATGTCATCACACCTGGATATTGGGAGTAGTAGTTTAAGGTGTGAAGAACAGAGGCAGCAGTTCATGTTGGTGTTTGAACGGTGTATTTTTGAAAGTAATTCACCTCAGAGCTTAGCTGCCTCCCATCATCTGACCCAGCTCTCAGTAATGAGGTACACAGTCAGAGACTTAAGGTGAACCAAACAAAGGCCTAATGAAAGCCCAAGGAGATGAGGTCAAGGCAAGGATGAGAGAGGAAAAGGGTCAAGGAAACTGCCAGGAAAATAATCAGCACTTGTGTGATCGTCCACTGAGTCATTCCATTGGTGTTTTGCATGAAAGAGAGCTATTCATCAACATATCAATAAAAATATGGAGCAGATTATTGTTGTATTTGCTTACCGTGGACCCCCGTCATAAATAATGGACCTGCCGCTGCTGGCTGTATTAATTATAATTAGAATGCTGATAATGCGCATGCTCTTTTATTACAGGAGCTGAATCAATTTTACTGTCTTATTCAGCCCCACAAGGTCATGCAAAGTTGCCGGGGCGAGAGATTGCTCCGTAGCATTCCTACAATTGGGTGCGAGACACCAAATTACAACAAACATGGTCTGGTCAGAGAGAGGTTTATACAGTTTCTTACAAAGAGGCTGCCATGAACTTGCTAAAACTGTTTGACAGAAAAACAGAAAATACTATTGTGTTGTTGCATTATGTTATCTTGATATCTGTGAAAAGGATTTCAGTTTCTCTGTGTCAAACTTTGAGACTATTATTCTACAGTACAGTATCTGCATATTATTTTTTGTGTGAATTCATGCATATGTAAGTTAGCAATAGCATTTTGTTATGTTTAGCCTTGTCACAGAGACATGTTAACACCAGTTTAACCAAAAAACATTGCAAAAAAGAGCTGGCAGCATACATTTTCACCGCATCTTGGTTTATCTTGCATGCACATGCACAGGAGAGAGGTTTTGTCAAAATGTACAAGGCACCCCACTGGCCCACTGGTTTCTGTGTGCTCTCCTCAAAAGTTAGACATTGAGATGGCCCAATAACAATAGATCTTCCTAGCCTATCAGCTAGCTCCTGCCGTTGTAGCTTGCTGGGAAGATTTAAAGAGAGGATTTAGCATAGCTTGTCAAGTTTAAAATCAACAAAGCATTCTGCCCATGTCAAAAATGTGCTGCTGGTCCATATTTATTACAGTACATTTAGAATGAAATTGATTCAAGGGGGGTCACACATAGTATTCTCCCACAATGTGTATAAGAACAGTTTATAAAATATGTCACCTGTGAATAAATAAGATTTACAAATAAGCATAAACATAACAATTCTAATTAGTATGTGTACTTCATTGTAATTATTCATGTTACACATACATAAGTCAAACTACTGTAGACATCATTATTCATATCCACACTGTAGAATCCGAGGTTTCTATTAAAAGTACTGTGTGGGGGTTCATATTATGCTACTCTAATTAGCATTTTGTAAATATGGCAGCATCAATAAAAGACGATGTTTAGTTTACGATTGCTTCTTTTACACCATAATAATTGGGCATGTTCTCTTTTACTAGAGTAAGTTGTTGCTTTTTTGTGTACATCTGGACATTGGGCAATGACTGTGTTGCAGCCTGACTCTGCCAGTGAACCTTGATTATGGATTGTGTGATATTGTAAATTACTTGAGATTCCTCTGAATGTTTTGGGTTTAATCGCTCGGTGCAGATGTGGATTTCTCTTTTTTCCCCTTTTTTTTCTGGTCACCGCCATCTTGAACAGTTGCTCATTTCCATTGGCCCGTCACATTCGGCATACAAAGCAGATTTCCAGATAAGTAATCCCTGTAAGGGTTTCACAGGACAGGTTACTTGAGGATTGAGGCCTGTGTGTGTGTTGGGACATTATGCACATTTCTAAGTTGTGGTGACAATGAGCTGTGTCTCAGACATAACCGTAGCAACTGTCTCCCAAATAACATCCTTTCCCATTCACAATGCACATGGACACATACACAAATAGTGTACACACCAACACCACCCCCACTACAACCCTCAACATCTCGTTTCCCATACCACCACCCAGAATTCATGGAAATGCCCCAAGGCTAAAACCTGGTTGCTCTCTCTCTCTCTCTCTCTCTCTCTCTCTCTCTCTCTCTCTCTCTCTCTCTCTCTCTCTCTCTCTCACTCGCTCACACATCTCGCAAGCTCTAGATTATTCCGAAGAACAGCACACACACACGCACACACACACACACACACACACACATCAACCGTACAACCAGGTTTCTACCTGTCAGCTGTCAAATGCAGCCTCCCGTTAGTGGCCAGTTATTTTCCATTGGTTTTAAATGTCTTTTCATATCATGGCTCATTAAAGCGCAGCAGGGAGCAGGCAACATATTTACATAGGTGACCGGTACGGAGCATTAGCGGAACTGAAGAGTTCAGCACCAAAATGGCTTTTCCTCACACGACACCCGCCATCCTCCTCTCAACCAGCCCCGCCCCCCTACCACCTCCCTTTACACCCTCACCCACAGACATTGCTCTCTAGTCCAAAAAAGTAGCAGGCTACACACGACTGAGGAACCATTCAATCAGGCATCATTTTACTGAGGTGTGGAGACGTCATTATATGTATCTGTTCAACCAACACGATCCAGCTCTGTATTCAGATAGAAGACCCGTAAAACCAGGCAAATGTAGTTTCATATGCAATGCAATTTTGTGTTCACAATTTCATATTTTTATAAAATATATTTACACATCCTCAAACTGTTGAACCCCCTCCCTCCACATTTAACTGGGGGACAAAAATTAAGATTATTTTTATTTAGAAATCAAAAGATTCTGTTTGGCATTGTAAATAGAAACTATTACAGTATACAGTAAAGGTATTTAAATAATAATATATCCTTGAATGCCATAATATTAAATTGAAACGATGCTGCATTTGTACTTTCTGGTTAACGTCACTGCAGTTTGATAGGGAAACGTTTGTCTCACTACAGGAGTTCTCAGGCATGATGCCTCATCCTCCATGCCAGAGTTTCCTTGAGTGATAACCAGCAGCGGTCAGCTCTCAGCAGCTGCCTGCTTGGAGCTGGCTTAGTTGGGGCGACTGCAGAATATAACCATCACTTCTCATGGACATTAACACACTAACCCTAAGGGAGTTACACAATTTAAGCTTTTTGCTTTATTTGATCCATAATGTGTTGATCACATGATAATAACTATAGTGAAATCAATGTCCTATGTTACAAAATGCATGGGCATTATTATCTTGTGGCCATCCGCAATTATAAGAATCAATTTGAAGTAGCATACTGTATTGCTCGTGTATAACGAGCAATGTTCTTTTCATCGCAATATTTGTTTGAAAATACTCTCCTATTTTCCAGATTCCTTTCTGGAAAGTCAAGGAACAATAGAGGCTAATATTGTCATAATTTGGTCCCAAAATGCTTGTAGTGCTGAGACATCCGTCAATCTGTGAGTGCACTCCCAAACATTTGCTCTCCTACATACAGCTCCTCCTACATCTCCTGCACGAGCTGGCACTTGTGCAGATGCACTCCAAACACCAGGCTGTTCATCATGCATTGTCATAAACGCCTGCACAAATCCTCCTGTCTGCCATGTCTTCTATTTGCCCTGCAATGCTGTCTCCACACTCTTGTTATACTATAAACAGCAATGAGGCTGTTGGGTGATTGGTTTAAATGTCAACACACCCTGCATGTCGCAGAATCCCCGAAACCGCCCAGCAAAGGCAAACAGGAAGGACACAGACAGACAGACATGCAGCCATGTGATTTCAGTGTAATTCTGGAAAGCATATTGTCTAATTCTGCCATCTGTCCAATAGGGACCAATGGCAGCGTAGAGCTCATTTGTCGTCTGCTTGCTTGTCTGCAGCAGAACAAGCGTGCTGCAGGCCTGCGTGTGCAGCCCACTGGAGCTGAGATGCATGCCCGAGCAAGGACCACTCCATCATGCAGACACCAAAATAAGATCACCCCAGGAGCATGGACTCTTGTACTGCATGCAGGCTAACATTTCTCAAAATAGGAGTTGGAACCCCTCAGGGGTTCATAAGATTATTTAAAAATGTTATTACTTGTATTACTTTATGTTATCAGTATTGAAATGTGTATACAAACTACGGTCCACTGTGTTTGGTCGTAGATATGTATGTTTGAAAGCGACTGCTGTCAGCAAATAAAGAACATCTAAAATAGTATAAACTAAGTAGCTGTAAATCCAACTCAGATCAGTTCAAATAGGCTACTAAAAGTGCTTTAAAGACTATACCACATGTCTGTTAATTTGGTCAAGTATTTGATGTGTTACATAGACACTAACACACACATGCATCACTGTCACACATTGTGGATCATGTCTGGTTCAGCTGCTCCTTGGCTCTGATATTAATACAGAGCAGATTGGTGGAGCTCTGCAGCCCTTGTTGTTTGATCTTTCCTCTTCTCGCCACATTTCCTGGCACAGCCCCCTGCCACACTGCGTGGCGCAGGCAGGACTGGCATGGCCTCAGCGTGCCTGCCAGGCTTGTTCTCTGTCTTCTTCCCCTTCCAACTTATTCCCTCACGCCGCTTCATGGGCTCAGTTCGGCAAATACAAGGGCTTCACCACCAACTCCCTCCCCTAGTGGCAACCCCGAATTAGAGGACCTTCAAGCTACCATTTTGTCTTCTTTAAAATATTGCAGATATCTCGTCTAGCTTTTTGCATCTGTGTATTGAAATGCCTTCAACTGAATTGTAGCTGTGAAATAAAAAGCAGCGATATGACAAAAAAGCGTGCTGGTGGTATTAAGCCACGGGACCATCGCTAAACATGATATATCACTCACGTTTCACCTCCCAGGAGAAACTGTGTCCTGAGCCACGATCTCAGCTTGAACAAACTGTATCTTCTCATCAAGCTGCCATCCGCTGCCGTTGGCTATTTACACAGTGCAGAAATATAACCAGTCTTAATATAAAAATTGTTTAGCATTTCATAATCAATTGTATGAATTAAAAGCAAATACATCTCAAAGGTAAAGGCGCCATCAGTACCTCTCATTTAATCAAACTATTTGTTCAAAATATAATCACAAAAGCATCTTTTCTCCTACTGTATGTTTCTCCTCAGGAACTGTAGCTTCTTTCCCACCCATCGCCACGATGGGTGGGAAAGAAGCGGTAATAACATCGCCTTGCAATGTCAGCAGCCAATTTGCACGGCCTATATGCCATTATACAACAATCTGCCTTCCCTTTATGAATCGACATCAGATCTCAACCTTATCTCACACCCCAAGACACACCCCAACGCGTAAACCACTTCATTTGTGACTAATGGCGCACGTATGATCGTTATCACGCTAATTTATTCCAAGTTTAAGATGAAGAGACTGGATAAGGTGGGCGAGACAATACACTGAAGAAGTCAGTGTGGAGCCTCAGTTAATGAGCCACGCGTCTTCTTAACGCTCCCAGGGTCAAAGACAGAACGCTCACAGATTGCGATGGAGAGAAAAGAAAACAATAAGAACGGGACTAGAAAAGAAAGGGTATATGCCAGGAATTTATTAAGCACAAGAGAGAGTTTGAAGGAGTATGTGATCATCAAAGCCTTGAAATAGAAGCCATTGCAGCAAGTGAATATGAAGGTTATCGAAGGCCTACAAGGGAGGCGTTAACACGGATATTGCTGATGAAGGCTTTTGTCAAGATCGGATAAATGTTGAATGTGATGAATAATGCTTTAGTGGCTTTGGTGGCGTTGGAATACTTAAAAGTAGACCTACCTTGTGATGGATTATATAGTACAGTATGTGCACAAGGCATACTCTTGTATTGAATGGGATCCATGCCATCACAGTACACTAGTTTGTCTGAAATAATGATACAAAGTATAGTTAGTCTATGTTCCTTTTCTCTGTTATTCTAATATTTCCTATATTCTAGCATCTCAATGAACCATCATTTCCTTAGAGGAACAGTGCCTCTAAATAATTTGGACCACTGCTGGAGTACAGTATTTATGCCTTTGGCTACCATTTCTGCTAACCTTGCTCCGCCTGACTAATGCTCGGTTTTCGCTGAGATTCTAGTTCGGAAACCCTGGTCGCATGAATTTTTACACAGACACTCTGAAGGGCGAACCAATCAGCAGCCAGTGGGTGTGGCTAAGTGTGATGACGTTGAAGTCAAAAGTGCTTTTAAATGTAGTTCCGACAATGGCTCAGTATAGTAAGATGAGACAATATGAACAGTTGTATCATACTATATGGTTGTCTATATCGATTGGTTAAAACAATGCTCCATTAGATTCAACATGAACTTGTGGTATACACCCATTAGGAGGCAACGAGTGAAAACAGTCACGAATTGAGTGTGACTGCAGACCATATTTACAAAGTGAATTTTGGGTCTCGTTACATCAGGCCAGTTGTTTTCATCCTCAGTACAAAAAGCATGAAAACGGCTTTTCAGTAGAGAACACGGTGTTTGTCATAATGTGAAACACAAGCCCTGTCTGTCTCTCAGGCCTCCTGGGCAACATATGGAGTCTTCCAAGTTCGTATACAACTTCCCCAACTGCTGTTGTGAAAAGTGCCTTACTAACTGTGGCCCTTAGAGAGCTAATTAGAAACCCTTGTGCATAAACCTTGCTTGGAAGTTGCCGTGGGCTGCACCAGGCCGACCAAGGCAGGATTTGAGCTGCCTGGGAGATAATAAACAACATTTGCATATAATGTCAGCATTTGGCATCCTTCGGTGGAGCTCCAGACGGTCTCATTGCAGAATTTTTACGGCATCAATCTAAAACTTTGGGGCAAAATCTATGATAATTTAAATCCCTTTATGTGTAACAAAGATGTCATTTTTTCAGCCATACATTATTTACATTACATACAGTATATTAATATAATTTGGACTTACTTTCGACTGTTTAGATTTGTGATTTGTGACAGATAAAATGCTTAGGGATTTGCTCAGGGATGCTTGAACAAAGGTAATTGAGCTGTGTAGTAATTAAGCTGTATTAGGCTTCATTCATACCTGGCAGGGTGTAATAGTGTACTGTTACACAGCAATGCTTTTGGTTAATGAAAATGTCTAAACCAGCATACATCTTGGATCGCTATGCAGGGTCTAGCTCAACTGTATTTGTCATGCGCTGTAAGCCAACACAATTACACAGAACTCACATAGTAATTGTTACATAGCAGCTCTTACAATGGTAGAAAAAAAACAGAATTACCTTGACGGAAGGGGCCAGTAGGTGTTTGGGAGAGGCAAACAGAGGAAATAAGAAAAAAGCAACAACCTTTTACAGAACTGTAAATCACGCTTCACTTTTAAGAGGTGGGGAAATAAATAATGTCTGAAAGTGCAATGATTTCAGTGATTTAGGGGAGCTTTTGAGAAGCGTATTACTGGAGGTGACAGCTTGTGGGAGATAGGCAGGTTGTGTTAAGAGGAAAGGATAAGAGGCTATGACATTATGTCTGCAGGGTTATGGTGTCAGAGTCAAAGCGTGAACCACTATTACTGGATCAATACTTCTCAGTTTTGCACTTATCTCTAGCCTGATGGTTAGCGGCAGCTTTCTAGATATACACGTGAACAAAATGCCACTAGTGAGAGGAGGCCACAGCATACCTGCTCCCATTTTCCACATCTACAGAGGAACATTGCAATAGGAAACAGCAAATATTTGAACTTTTTTTCCCCGGGAAATTACATTACCTGGTGATTTGAAAAACGTTGCCAGTCTAAGTGAAACAGGCAAACCACTATAATTTAATCCAGTTCTACATCAAATGTAATAGTTTCAGATTTGATATCATGTATTTTTCTTTTGGTAGCATTTGTGAATGCATAACTACTGTACCTCACTACTGTATGTGAAACAAGTGCCACATATAAATGCTATCTCCAATTGAAATAAAACATTGAAGCCCAGCCTTTAGTAGTTAGGTGTAAAAACAAAGAGTATTCTTGTCATGTCTGTCTTTACACAAGAAAAAAAAGGCAAATTGTCGCAGTCAGAAATAGGCAAAAGTGTGAGTTTACCGTAAAACCTTTGCCTACTTTCAAGTCTTTCATTAAACTTCTGAAGCTCTGAGTTAATCCTCGCCAAACAAAACTCAGCATTCAACAATTTAAAAAAGAAAAGAGTGGGAGAGAGAGTGAGAGAGAGAGAGAGAGAGAGAGAGAGAGAGAGAGTCAGGGGAAGGAAAGGGGGCTGGCCTGATCGCTACATATTCATATTCCTATGCAGGCATTATCACTTAAAAGGCTTTCTAATTACAACAACAAGACAAAAACTCCTTGGATTGCTTCCAGACCCGCTAAATGATAAAATAAGCTTGCACTCTCTCTCCTGCTTAATCTCCGCAAAGCACCTTGGAGCTTCATCTCCCAAATACAGGCGAATGAATGTGAAAATGCCATTTAGAGATGCAGGTGTGACATTTGATAAGAAACTTCTGGATTAAATATGTTCTGCTAATGAGGAAGCCAGCTAGCCCATCAGGGCAAACTATTGGTGGGATTGTGTGCACGCTGATAACATTCCACACGCAAACATCCTAATTCATTATTAATAAACACTCTCTATCACACACAGAGTCTGGATCCTTCATTGGAGAGAGAGAGAGAGAGAGAGAGAGAGAGAGAGAGAGAGAGAGAGAGAGAGAGAGAGAGAGAGAGAGAGAG
>JAODTR010000008.1:863414-890757 GCA_025399935.1 Amblyopsis rosae | reverse complement strand
TTTTTGTAGAGAGAGAGAGAGAGAGAGAGAGAGAGAGAGAGAGAGAGAGAGAGAGAGAGAGAGAGAGAGAGAGAGAGACGTGGCTTCTCATTAAGGAGGAAAGAAGTGAAAGGCAGTGTGTGACAGGGAGTGGGGTGTATCAACTGTTTTCATATTTAGCTGGTTGGGTCTGTTTTTTAAGGCGAGGGGAGGCTGGTTTCAAAGAGTATGTTAATGGTGCATTCAATGTCGGGAACAAAAGAGTTCAAAGTTTCCAGAGGGAATCTGGCAACGGATGTAATTCTCCGGCTATAGCTAATACGCTAAAGAGGGGATAGCCGGCTAAGCCATCAGTAGAGTATGCTGGGATGTCCCCAGCCATAGCTTGACATTTATAACGATTTGGAGAAGATTAAGGCCGCATTACTGCTGTAGTCCATAATGTGGCTCTGTAATGAGGTGTGAGTGCATGCTGTTTCACACTATGTTTGCCTGTACAAATAATGGCCTAACCAACTAAAGTTCCCTTTGGAGACGGTGGTGACGAGAAAAGAGTAGGACTCTAGTGCTCTGGCAGAGGAAGTTTAGGCTGTCACCATTGAAGCCTTGTCAGTCTAAACCAGCTTAGTTCAGCCAGCCAGTAAAGTGTCTCCAACTGACAGGCAGCACTTTGTTACTCAGACCAGAAAGCAGGGGTCTATGAAATATTTTATATTCAAACAGAAATGAGAAAGCTGAATGTGTTATTTCAAGCACGGAATTTGGCAGGGACACTTTTTTAAATGTCTAAAGAAACTTCTCTAAGTTAGAAGACAAATATATTGCATTATAGAATTAGGATTTTTGCCAGGCCTCGGTTTAGCGTATTATTTTTGGCCTGGTCTTTTTCTACAGTACATACTGTAGTAAAAGGACAATGGTGCCAATCCTTGCAGTAATTTGCAATAAAAATGAATATTCCAGGGGGTGTTAAAAATGCATGCGTTATCTGTCAAAATAAAAACACAGGTAATTTTGTGTTAGCGTGTGCAAATGAAGGTTGCAGGTGTCGTCCATCCACTGAAACAGCCTTTATGATGTTAATTAGTTGTTAGCGTAATTTTCAGCCTCCGCCATCAACCGTGAGAAGTTCACAGACCTGCTGTTAACTGGGAGTCAATGCCAGGGCGCTGTTTCAAGAGCTCTCATACAGGACGCTCCGCGATAACAAACAGGTGATGGGGCCTGATGCCTACGGCAGCGGATATTGCTAAGACAATTGAAATCGCACAGAGAAATGAATCTTCCGGACAGCCAATCAAATGGTAAAGCAACACTCATTGCAAGTCATTTGCTTATGCAGGATGGTGATAAACTGGCCTTATTTGAAAGATAAACAAAGAGGAGATCTAGTGCAGCTCATTCCCTATGGTTTACAGTCCCAGGCAATATAGGCCATCACGTGCACCTGTAGTTTATGACCCGCTTTCAGTGATAGCAGTATTTATGATATTGGAATTTATGTGGTTCTGTGATGTTAGGCTCTATGGTCGTTAGGGGAAGGGGGTGCAGTGTATTACAAAAAAATACTGAATGTAAGCTAATAAATACCAGCTCCACTGTACCTCAGTTATGGCATATCTTTGTTTGTGTCAATGCCTCTGGATGATTTCACTTTCACTTAACACATTGTATAAACTAAACGCGGGCCTCCAACAGTTAAATTCTACATTACAGGTATTTCTCCAAAAACGAAAGCTATTCAAATAGAGGAGTTTCATCTTGTCGGCCCCCGCAACAGCTAATCTTAACCCCTCGCAATAACAGTTCCACTCCACTTGTTTCAAATCCAAGACATATTTGCTCTCCCTCTCTCTCTCTCTCTCTCTCTCTCTCTCTCTCTCTCTCTCACATGCTGCTTGTGCCCTGTTAAGATTTAAACAGCAAACATCAAATTGTGGCGATAACCTGCCAAGGCTTCAGAGAGAGTTGACTTCTAATTATATTTTAAAGAGTAGTGCTGAGAGGTACAGCACATCGGCCGGCAAAGATCTTCCGCAATGCCCCTTTCTTGGAAGTCACCCATCCGTCTACTCTTCCCCCCAACCCTTATGCAAACCCTGACCCTTAATCATGTCGACACCCTGTGTCAGTGCCGGGGATGAGCGAGGTCTAGAGATGAGCACGCTTCTGTAAACATGGGCAGGCAGCAGGGAGTCTCTCCGCCTACATAAAAATGTATGCACACGCATGCAGACACACACATGCACGCGCATGCAGACACACACACACACACACACACACACACACACAGCTCAGAAAAAGCAAACAGGCGGCTGCCTGTGGGATATTGTTCTTAGTTTATGAAGTAGTGATCGCTCGTTTTAAGCTGTCCCTTTTGTCAGTAGCATTACACTTTTGTAATCCTATTCTTTTTCCTTTCTCGTACTCAGCTGGGTTTAACTCTGTGATATCCAGCGTAATACACATTTTGCATTTGTCCATGACCTTTACTGTTAACCTCTAACTCCCAGATAAACTGTCCACATCTTTATGAGGAACTCTTATTACAGTCCCGCAGCCCCTGTCTATTGTTATGAATCAATCTTCTTTTTAACTATCATGATGGACTAGTAAATCTGGTACTAAGGGTGTGTTCCATAAACAGGCTCATGCAATTGTTTGTATTAAAAGTGATGTATATTAACAACATCCCAGCATGCTCCCCTTTCCTGTCAGGGTTCTATTATGGAGCATGCTCTCACCCCTTGTTTTGATACAGCAGTAATTTAAAGAGCCATCTTAATTGACTGTCTGCTGCAGTCTGTGCACATACACTGCAATAAGAGGCTTGTTTCTTTATTGGGCCACCCACAATGTACCCAGTTCAATTTTACCATTCATAATGAATGCAGTCGTGCCATTCAAATGCAGCCATAAGCGCACGGCAGATAAGAATTTAATTAAATGTAGATTAAAACCAAACAGGAAAACACACTAGCTGATAATTTTTTATCACGTCCCCTGGTCATATCAACCCCCCCATCCCCTCACCCCTCCTCCCACACACACACACACTTTCACTTGTTCCTCCTCTGGGCTGCACGTTGTTTTTTCTGCTTTGCCAAAAGTAGCGAAACACCTCACCGTTGGAGACACGAGATTGTGTTAAATGTGTGCGGAGAAGGGGGGGGGGGGGGGGGGGGGGGGAAGAAAAAACATGAGAGGTGGTCACACCATTAATCAGAAAGCCCCCTCCCCATCGGGGTGCGTAGACAGAGGCGTGTGTTGAGGGGGGTTGGAATTAGCTGCTACATCCCCCACAAAAATTCTATCATATTCCAAAGGACAAACCAAACCACCAGCACTGTAGGCCAGGAGAAACATATCTCACTCGGCAGGAACAATTAATAGTTTTTTACAATGCTGAGTAAATGTCACCTTCAGTATCAAATTGTCCATACTTGCTAAACATGATGTTGCAGTGAGTGCCCGGAAAGCATGCTGGAGCATTGTGAGAGTCTTATTTGAGATATGGACCACAGCCCCCCACCATACAGTAACATAGCATACACAGTGTGCTGTACTCCTGTGGGGTACACACAAGCTATTATTAGCAATTGCTGTCCTTGGAAATATTACAATCTAGTGTTTAAACATTATCCTTTGTTTGTATGTTTTGGAGACATGTTTTTATTTTAACATGATTCAGGTTTCCTATTGTTTGAGGAATTACCTGTTTTATGCTTGCATTCACAAGGAGGGTTGCAGACAATGAACACTTACTATTATATTATATACTATATTCTATGTATTATATATTCTATAATATGCTATGTTATATTCTATAACAAAAAAAATATATATATATATAGCTGCAAAAATAATTAAGAGACCACTGCAGCAGTTTTTTACAATTTAAAAATGTTGATTTTATTACTTATCATGTAATATAAAAAATGTTTTATTCATATTTATATACTTTTTCTATTTATGTTATATTTTTTACATTTACTGCATATTTATATGGGGTGTAATGGTTCTGAAACCGAAACAGAGACCGATACGTTATAAAAACATCCACAGTTTTGTGACGCAGTTCCGGAAGATAGGACAGTGGGCCGCACACACGCACCCCAACCCGCTGCACTGGCAGCCTGTTGAGATCTCAAATAATGCTACTTTAGGCTTAACTAAATACATTTTCCATGTCACATTTAGCCTAACACAAGATTAGAACCACTGAGCCTTTCTATAGTTATAAAAAAATACAACCAATCAATTTATAGAATGCATGTGTTCTCATTACTGGATTCATTAACCACCGTCGGGTTTGTGGGGATTAGGGCAACGAGTCTATTGCCTTCGCATCTACGCACACTCAAACTAAACAATGTAGAATAATATCACACTATATTTCTAAACATTATTGTAATGCACACATGGAAAGCTGCTATAGAACCGTCACTGTCTGGGTGGGTTAGGCATGACACAGCAGTTACCTTGACTTTAAAGTGTCTCTCTCACATAGCCTACATACAGTCTCTGAGGTGTCTCAATACACTCTATGTGTTGTAAACCGACCTCATGTTTTCTTTGTTTACATAGCTGTGCTGTCGCTGTTAGCATAGGTAGTGCGCATGTGTGGGCGGCAAACAAGTGTTCTTGTTTGGCTGAGAAGCTGGTGCACCTAGTGTAACATATACAAGTTAATCAGGAATTGTAATAAGGTACTAATTACTTATTGCTCAATCACAAAGTCATTATTTTTCTTTACTTATTACTGGGTATTAAAAGTAATTAGTTAAATTACTAGTTACATTACTATATTACTTTCACAATCATTACCTTGTCTTGCTCTTCCGAAAAATGACAACCTGTGTAGCCAGCTTTTATTATAATTGAATCCTCTTTATTGGAACAATAATTAACTTTAGGAGTCAACAATATGTCAAAGTGAAAACATTGCAGCCTCTCAAACCAGATGATTGGACAGGTTGGTTCAATTAGCCTATACCCTAAGTTTGCTAGGACCAGAAATGTCACTCTTGTAATGCAGTAATGCAGCATTACTTTAGAATTAGTAATTGTAATTATATTACTACTAGTTACTGGAAAAAGTAACTATTACAGTAACTAGTTGCTAATAACTAGTACTAGTAACTTGTTACTGCCCAAAACTGAACATCTAGTGGCAGAAAGTGTTTAAAAAAATAGAAATAAAGTCTAGTCTACAGAATGAATGTAATAAAAGCCAGAAAAAAGTACCCAGATTTTACCATTCAAGGAGAAAAAAATTAACGTGGCTCATAATTCGAGGTATGAACCGAAAAATTTATTTTGTTTCACTCATATATATATATATATATATATATATATATAATCATCATTATATAATGTATATAGGCTAATCATGAACACTTTTAAATCAAATTATTAAAAAGAATAGATAAAATATTTTACATGAAAACCTGCAATGTCCCAAAAGCATCAAGCTTTTTAATTATGAGGGTTCCCAACCACATTATTAAAAACAATAATACATTTAATTGATCATAAAATATACATCTTACAATCTTATGACCCAATTCTGTTTCTGCTCTGGAGTTTTGTGTAATTTTAGAAAAAAGTCTTCTCTTCTTTTTCTGGAAGACATGCATTAATCCTGTGCCATCTGGTGTACTTATCATAGCATATTGCACTTGGGTCCAACTTCCCTAATAGTTGCAGACATCTGTTGGGAGATTTATCTAAACAGTGTTGGGAAAAATACATTTTACTTTGCTGAAGACAACATTTTGCAACAGAAAGTAGAATATATTTTTTCAATTTATGGTATTATTTTTACAGAAACCAGTGCTCAGATTTAGCATTTGCTTGTGATCTCAGCATTTCTGAAAATATATGATTTTAAATTCATCCACAGGAGTTTTCATTGGTGGACAAATCCATAACAGTGTGGATGAAAGGTCAAAATGAAAATTAATGTATCCGCGCTAGTGTGGAAACAGGGGTTGCGATACATTTTTGTTTATGTTCTTTTTCCAATTCCTGTCTTTTGCAAAATGTGTATGCATTTTTGTTGGTGCCCATGAATTTCTAATGGCTTAGTTAATGGCTGGAGCTGGACTAGAATACAATGTTGATGTGGTTGTGAGACACTGTGTTGTGTTAGAGAGACTGTTCTAAATGTATTGTGCCTGGCTTCCCAGCAGGACAGCGGGCTTCAGCTAGCTACATCTGCCATGCCTGCCATGGCCAGGCAACTTTGCCGCTGTCTGCCGCCTGGCCGCGCCCGCTGCCGCCAACCCAGCGCGCCGCCAGTGGATCTCTGTTCCACTCTATTACCCTCACGCAGGCCATTGGCCTTTTCTGCGGGGAAAAGAGCAATTTCCTGTCGCAGTCTGTTTGATCAAGTGCTAAACCCTTGTGATCAATAGAGAGACAGATGTCGGCTCCAGATGGCCGCATGGTGATACCTGGGGCTGTGCGCCGGCTTGCCAGGACCACAGAATGGCAATGAGCAAGGGCAGCGCCTGCATTGCCCATGCACCGCCACAGAGACACAATGTGACAAACGCAATTAGGCCTTTTAGCAGCCCTTTATTTATTACCCCTGAAAAACCACCGAAAATGTAATTAGCACATATTTTAAGCAATATGTAGAATTACAGGGGTGCAAAGACAAGGGTCAGGATGTGCGTGTGTGTGTGCAAGTGTGTGTGTGTGTGTGTGTGTGTGTGTGTGTGTGTGTGTGTAATGATTGTACTGCTGGGTTTGGTATCATGTGAAACATTGGCCTTGTGCAAATACTATAGGCTGCAGGCATGACACAGTGAGTCCTGCATGCATTTGTATTAGGGCTGGCATCACACACACTCACACGCGCACACACAGAGGCAGGCCAGCCAGCCCATGTGGTGCAGGGCTGGAGCCATGTTGGAGGAGCCACTGAGGCGCGTGGCATGGCGTGTCTCTCCCAGGAAAAAGCCAAGCTAGCTAGCTGGCATTTGGACTTGTGCCGTTCACCTGCTCCCACAGAGGCATGATGGGTAAGGGGATGCGGGCCATAGGGCCGCAGCTGGACGAAGGGGAGGGCTCGTGGCACTGATGCAGCCCTCAACATAGCAGCGTTCCTGTCACGACGGGTTCTTCACTCACATTAGCAGGGCCTGGTCCGAAATGGCCCCCAACCAACCAGCCTGCATGCAGCCCCAGCAGGGGCCACAGTAAACACATGTCCACTGGCCACAAACAGCCCCCAACCAGGACACACGCAGCCACTACACACTCACCGAAGAGCACAGCTAATAGAGTGCTCAATGGAACGGGCTTGCTTAAATAAAGAATAGAGCAGGGTGGACACATAGTGCTTTAATAGCAGGCTTGACTTAGCGTGTGTGTGTGGGGGGGGGGGGGAGGCTGCTTAATGAGGGTTAACTGCTACATGTTGTCAGTTGGTGTCTGTGGAATTTGTAGCTCACAAACCTTACACCAGTGGTTCTCAAAACAGACCCTCAAGAATTTATCATTTTATTTTGATTTTGATTAACGTAATATTTTTGGGTTGTTATTATTGTATATATATATTTCTAAATATGCTATTTAAAGAAGTGGTTCGTTTCTTGTAATGTCGAAATTTAATTTTTATTCTATAAATATATTTTACTGTTTAAAATTTGCTATTGTTTAACAAACACACCTGCTACATTAATTGATTTTCAGTACAGATTCAGTCAACTTGAATATATAAATTAATAAATGACAAGAAATACAAATCCTTTCCATATATGCATAAACCCTGCTTGTTAATTCACATATATTTTCATGTTCTACCTCTGTCAACGCTGGAGCGTTATTAGTAGGCAGATATCCACTTTCCATTATCATTTTCACCACCACAAAAAGCCACACAAATCTCAAGAGATCTGTCTGGAATTAAATGCCATTTAATTTCAAAGCAAAGCATTAATTTGTACAGTATTATAAGTAAATTATATCATTTGGTTTTCCCCCAGCAATTTATTTTCTGACTTTATACTGTACAATTCCTAAATGTGTTTTGAATTGTACTATGGTGATTTCATGTTTTTGTTGCCTGACTGTGAATGTGTACTGTAGAGAGCTTGTGCATAAAGCTCCCCTGGGAGAGGTTTATAATTTGTAGTTTCTGACCTGTGTGCCATTCGCTCAAGGCCATCCATGAGCTATCATCAGCAAAGCACTGGCTGCTGCAATTAGTCTGGACACTGTCTTGCTAACAGAGGGTAATCTTGAGGTTTTGTGCTGTCATATGAGTCAATGTGGAGCTAGATACACATACTTCATCAACAATGTATCATTTACATGAGAAACAAATGTCTGCAACAATTTGTAATAAAGTTGAAATGCAGAAACTAAAATATACAATGTCACATAAATGAACTACAAAAAGCATGCACATTTAGTAGGGAATATTTGTAGACATACCTAAAATAAATGTAACTGTATTACCTATTTACATACGTGCTGTGTTTTTATAACGCTACATTTAAAGATGTACGCTCCTCGTGTCCTACCTACTGACTGTACTGTATGTCTGAGGCTGCAACATCACAGCAAAGCAACCACCGGCACTAAACCAATAATTTAGCATGAGACGAGTGCCTCCTAGTGGACACAAACATCACAGAAGGAGGCACCAGAGATTGAGAAAGGTGAATGCTGCTTTAGTGTCCAGTCAATAATAGCAAATCATTACAACTGTCCATGAGAATGTATTGTAAAATGCAGGCACCCCTCCTTTGCCTTCGTCTCTATTTTGTTGGAATGGCTTTTGTGTGTCAAATGTAGTCATCTTGCTCTCCTGAGACTGAGCCTTGTTAAAAATCTCAGCTACTTGATATTCCGAGTGGCTTTGAGCAGGCAGAGCCATGGCTTATTTGAAGACAAGAAGAGTATAGGTCTTTAATTACAACCCTGTCTCTGGCCCCGGGCACAGTTAGCCTCACTTCACAATTAAGACCGACAGTTAGCACGCGGCCAATGGACACGTGAGAACTTTAAGGGTGTGTGTAATCAGCCAACCAGTAGGGGGGGCAAAGCATGATTAGTCTCAAGGGGCTCGACGAGGAAAGATTTGAGGTGGCTACAATGTATTTCCAGTCCTTTTCAAGCAAGTCTGAAACTGTTTTGCATTTACTGTTACCGTAGTGCTGTTTGCAAACATAACAGTAGGTTCAGTGAGTGGTGTCTTAAAACATTATTATTATTATGTATTTGAGCCGTGACATGCCTGCATGCAAATGTCAAGAACTATGCAGTGTATTGCCATTCAAATATTTTGATAAAATAAATTAAAAACGGCTGTCACGTGACACAAAGCTCTGTTCTATATAACATTAGTCATAACACATTTGTATAATATCAAGCAGCTCGCTCCATGCTATAATAAGTGGCTGTGGTGCATTGGGACTGCATTCCAGTGCTGTAAATGGCGTCCACAATGGTAATGTGTTTGGACAGATGGGAGAGGCAGTGCTGATGTGCTTAACTACGCATTTTACAGCTAAACTATTAAAGAGTTGTGCTGTTTACACACCAACATTTGAATACCTGTCCTCGGGCCAGTTTAATTATCCAGTCCCTTCTGTTATTCCTGCCGCTTTGTTGTCTCTGCACCAGGCACAAGGCACCAGAGATTTGTTTGTGGCTTCATTAAGATATGGTCGAGGTGTTACTGTAGTTGCATGCAAGGAGCAATGTAAAGTAATGTGTATTTCTGGCAGTGTACTTTCCATCGTATAGTATATACTGTACACAATCCATTTCCTGGTGAAGTCATTTAAAGTGCAGAAATTAAAAGAATGCACCGTGATGCCTGCACTTTCAAATTTCTCAGGGCTTCAGGCAAAGTGGAGTGACATGCCACCCCTCCCCAATCATGCACACAAACACACTCCGTACAACGGCCATCTTGCACCGTTTGATTAGTGAATAAGTACTTAGAGGGAAACAGGGGGGGCTGGCATAATAAATGTAGTGTCTTGAATTCCTTCATATGCTCATCTTCAACAGCATGTTCAAATAAAGCATTCATCAAAAGGACGAGCTAGAGAGAGAGAGAGAGAGAGAGAGAGAGAGAGGCCATTCAGCTGGCAGAGGTAAGCATCCGGTGGATACGGTACTCAGAGAGTGCAGGAAGCAGTGGTTTTTAATGATCTGGACTACATACAGGATGGTGGGGTTTGATTGTTTTAATGAGGCAGCTGGCCTATTGTCTCTCCTGTAATTCCTCCATTGTTTTTAGAATATGTCATAGTTCTTTCTTCTTTTATCAGGTGCTCTGCAGGAGGATTTAGACAATAGCCTTCATTCCAACTGCGTTGGCCAGCACACAAAGGCAGCTCACCACAGACAGTTAACAGGCAAACAAGTGCAAATCACAAGCTTTTCTACCCTAGTTTTGAGACTTGGGCTTTTGCTCTTTTGCAGTTGACTTTTACCCCTCCCTCCCCTACCCAACCCCCTGGTGAGGTGCTGCTGTATTCAGACAGATGATGGCAGTGTCATAGGTGGTGTGTGTGGTTCATATGACCTGCTCTGAAAAGCCTCCTTAAGGAGCATCATGGGAAATAACAGACATGAGTGTTATGCATAGCTTGTATATGCCTGGCTATGACAGTACATGCAGTATATTAGCATCATACATGCATTTACATTTGAAATGTACAGTAACTGCATCCATAGTAGAGTAGTGTGAGTGCTTACTGTGCTATCGTATTAGCCTTAGATGCTCAGACTATAGGGAGCATCTTTTGCCTCAGAATATGGCAGTAGAACTGGGAAATTTCACCCCATGTTCTCAGACACAACAGATGGATACAGTACTGTACAAAGCATCCTTGGCTGCAGGAATCCAGTCTTAGCTGTATTCTTACTGTATTCTGATGTCAAATTGCCAAATCCAAGAACTGTGAGACAATTTGATCAAATGCTACATAATCTCCTCCAGTTACATGCAGCATTTTTGATTTGCGCCGATCTAAACACAGTGATTTGTATCTGGTATCAGGGTCTAGTTCATAATTATCTTTGTAAGCCAAGTGCCTGCAAACTAAAAGATCTTTACAGAGGGAAGAAACTTTTGTGACTAAAGCCTGCGATAAACCCCTCCATTGTCAGTGGCAGTTTGTATCTACCTTGATGGTAACTCGGGCAGACAGTGAAAAGGAGTTTTGTTATTTTAATTAGGAGATAAAAATTCTAAGGGCCTCTCCAGACAGTGTGTGGTATGACAGAATAAATGCGCTGCATTGGAGCAGTCTGAAGTGTGTCTCGTCACAGCAGATTGGCTAACAGATAGGCACTGTTCTTTTAAGTGTCGCTGACATGCACACGCACACACATAAAGGCGACACATTTGCACGCACGCATGCAGTGTGTGTGTGTGTGCATATAGAGCGCCTGCACACAAACATTGCTTTGAAAGATAGCATTTTTTAATGCAATTTCAGTCCTTTGACACATTTGTGCTGGGCAAATGTTCAGTGCTTTCGTCAAAAGAGGTGATGTGAAATCCGAATGATTCAATTTAGAATTGCCGTAATGAAGCAGTTTGTTCCCAAATCTTAGTGGTTTATACATAAAACATTCAAGTGATAATATAAATAACACCAACTGTGTTTCTATCTTTTTAATATCCAATAAACCCTCACAATCAGTGGATTCCCTTTATAAAGAAGCCACCATACGCATGTAGCTTAAAGCCTGCTGGCTTATAGGTTCAGTGTAAACATGTGTCATCAGTGTTGAAATAGGGTGGGGGGCTTCTGGCGGTGTGACCCCACCTACCCAGCCCCCGCACACTCTCCTCAGGACTGTTTTCCCCGTCACTCAGGCCTCAAATCAGCCCCCTCCTGCTCTGATGCTCTGTCGGTATGTTTGCACATCTTTGAAAGCTAACAGCAGGCTTTAATTAATTGTCCGGCTTTCCCTCAGAAACAATGTCTTAATTCTGCCATTTAGCAGCGCCGTATCATAGTTTGTTGTTATCTAGCCAGCCAGATTTCTGTAAATAGTCACATTAAACACTTTAATCTGTTCAATGGAAAAATGAAGTGGAGCTGAAAAGCCTGTCACGGGCTGAGATAAATATTATCTAAGCTAAAACCTCCCCCCTCCCTCTCGCACCCGCCTTTCTCCGTCTTAATGAATATGTTCAGAAGATTTCAGAGGAATGTTTAATCCTAAAACATAACAATATAATAATGTGGAGGGTTCGTCTTTGTGAAGAAGGGACTATATACAGTACAACTGGCACATAAGCGACTAGCCAATGTGGAACATTTATATTCAGTGTTAACCACTGGTGTCTATGTGAGACACCAGATAAACATAATTTGGTTTGTTCATATTTAGAGGAGTGTTTCTCAAACAAATTAATTATTTGTCAAAGACACCTCACATTACTGTAAAACTAAAGTCAATATGTGTTGCTGTTGTTTATAACAGATTGAGGCAATTATATAATTAGATAAGGACATGATGGGCAGGACAAACAGAGCATATAGCGCCCCCCGTGGTTCACCTGCTGTCCATACGGCACACTGGTTTGGACACTAGTCCAGTCCGGCCCTGACTAGGAAGTGCTGCTAATACAATGTGCAGGTGTGCAGGTACATCTGCTACTATGTGCCCAGCAGTGTTTCAGCTTGTCTCTCTATCTGTGCCTTGCCCAGGCGGCCAACTGTGGTGCACCACCACCAGGAACATGATGGAAGGTGAGGAGATGGTGGCGTTTGCCGTGGACTTTGACTCGCGCCTCCAGGCCATGAACCACATGTCTCTGGGCGAGGGCATGTACCCAGCCAGGCTGTTGGACAGCATCCAGCTCCTGCCACAGCAAGCCGCCATGGCCTCCATCCTGCCCACCGCCATCGTCAACAGTGAGTGTGAACACACACACACACACACACACAGGCAGGCAGGCACGCGCACACACACACACACACACACACACACACAGGCACACACGCGCACAGGCACACACAGGCACACGCACACACACGCGCACACACACACGCACACAGGCACACACGTACGCACACAGTCTGTTGTGTTTCCTGCATTTTTGTAAAAGGCTGCCACAGGGACGAGCTTACGTTTCCTGCACTCTCGCTCTCTCTCTCTCTCTCTCTCTCTGTGGTTAACACCAGCATTACAAAACTGTTTTGGTTTGGATGTCAGAGAGCACATGTCTAAGTAAGTAAGTCAGTTCGCTTATAAAGCACTTTACACAGATATATAATCACAAAATGCTTTAAAACATTAACTTTGGTTACACTAGCAGGGATACGTTAGAAAACATAAGTGTTTCTCTGTTCGCACACTAACCGGGCGTTGTCCAGCACTGAAGTGAAGGCAGCTTTTCAAAACAATCCCTAGATGTAAATGCTGAGAACAAGTACATTTTCAGCAACACTGACTTCGCGATGATGTCCTGTGAGATGGACGTTTGTATTGCGTTGTGAAAACAGCACTATATGGTGGCTGTGAACATTGTTTAAGAATCTATCCATGCTAGCGTGGACAGCCCAAGACTCAGTCAGCCAGATTATCTGTGCTCATTCCCCCCCTTTCGTTTCCTTGCTTTGGCTGTTGTCCCCCCGTGCACACACGCACACACACAGGCCAGTACGCAAGCGTGCACTCGGTCACCTGCTTAACTAGAGGCATGTCTCCGCTGGGCGGAGATTAGCCCAGATGAGTCTTTCTGCGGCAGAGATAAGAGCCATCGACCTTCAAGTTTTGGGTTCACGCAAATATGCCGAGCCTCCAACTAACCTGTTAATTGTGAAATCCACGATGCCTCATGCAAATAGTGTGTTTGTTTACTTATGGAGGGCTATCTGGGTTCAGCTCAGCAGGGAGGCTTCTGTAAGCAGATGGCTGTTGTAGTTTGCCCTTGAGAAAGGACAACAGCCCAGCACATACACAAGCCAGCCACACAGTAGCCAAGGATCTGGCTGGAGTATCGGCTACAGTATCAGAGCATTAGGAATATAGAAGGGTGTGTGCACATGCACATGTGGATATACACAATGGAAGTTGTGTGTTCTTACACACCAATATAGTACTGTGCATGCATGTGTTCCCTCATACAGCACGTGGATATGAAGGTCCTGTTCCCTAATGTAGTACACTCCCCAAATGCCTGTTGATGTTTGAGTTACAGATGTTCAGTTTAGGAGGTGGGAGGAGTCACTCAGTACTTGGAGGAGCATTGGTATCAAACCAAACAATGTGGCTGCTGGTTTTGGCCCCAATGCTACCTCCATAGCATCACACCGATCCTGTGTATTACATGTGTGCTATCTGTCATGTGTGTGCACAGAGGACATCTTCCCCTGCAAGGCGTGTGGGATATGGTACAGGAGTGAGAGGAACCTGCAGGCCCACCTCATGTACTACTGCAGCGGGCGCCAGAGGGAGCCAGACAGTGCTGTGGAGGACGACTCGGGACCCCACCACACACCCAGCATGTGCCCCTTCCCTCAGTGCAACAAGAGCTTCTCTGGGGCCAGGGCCTTGGAGATGCACCTGAGCACCTCGCACACTGGTAAGCATGCTCACCTGGTGGTCGCTTATTTGTGGACATTCAAGCATAACAAACATAAAAAACTCCATTAGAAAATATACATATTATATAGTATGTGTGTTAAATGGGAAATGTATATTACATTTTCTACTGTTTTAGTTTGTTAGTAAGTAAACAAACCTTGTGTTTTGATACAAAGTGTCACACACATTATCATTGTGTATATATATACTGTATGTAGCTGTCAGCGTACGCTTGGCATTTCATCATACACACAAAACACCTCTAGAGTAATAAGCTTAGCATTATGCATCAACGTTTGATGGCTTCTCCAGTTAGCTCTGAAGGAGAAGTGGGAGGCGAGATTCTTAGCATTTCTCCCTTTTATCTCCTTTACAGGTGTCAAAATGGAAGAGAGCCTGCCTCCTGGCACCAGCCTGAAATGCACAATCTGCAGCTACACGGCAGATTCTCTTATTACGTTCCAGCATCACATAATGTCTCACCTGTCACAGGCGCCCTTCAGATGCAATCACTGCCATATCAGCTTCCAGAGCCACAGGGAACTCTTACAGCATCAGGACTTACACGGGCACGGCAGCAAACTTCAGAGGGAGGGCGACAACACCGAGCATTCCCCCAGGGGGGCTGAGGAGGGCCTCCACCACCTCCACCTCCACCAGCAGCAGCAGCAGCAGGCTAGAACAGAACTGGCCAACAGGAAAGACGCTGCGCTGGGGAGTCCCAAAGGAGCCGTCAGTAAGGAAAGCAACACAGAGACGGAGGCCGACAAGGCAGAGAAGAAGCCCATGTTGTCTGTCCAGAAGGGAGATGGCCATCCAGGCAGCAAGGCCAGCTTCTCCTACACCAGGATCAAGTCCGAGCCGTCCAGCCCACGCCTAGCCTCCTCCCCTGTGCAGCACAACATGCCTACGTTTCCCATGGGCCCCTTCTTGTCTCAGTTTGCCTTCTCCCAAGACATTTCTGTAGTCCCTCAGGCATCGGAGATTCTGGCCAAAATGTCAGAGTTGGTTCACCGGAGGCTCCGCCATGGGGGCAACAGCTACCCCCCCGTCATCTACAGCCCTCTGATGCCCAAAGGGGCCACCTGCTTCGAATGCAACATCACCTTCAACAACCTGGACAACTACTTGGTCCACAAGAAGCACTACTGCAACAGCCGCTGGCAGCACATGGCCAAGTCCCCCGACTTCTCCAGCCTGACAGACAAGGGCCCCGAGGCGGGGAGCCCCAACAGCGGCCACAGCTCCATTAGCATGCTAGCCGGCTGCCACCCGGCGGCAGACGGCGACAGCCACCTGATGCAGTCTGCATGTGTGAACGCCAGCGTTCTGGACATGATCACCTCTGGGCCCAAGGGGCCAGACAAGGACGTCCCGGGACAGGCCAAGAAGGTGTCTACCCCGACGGGCACGGAGGAGCGGCTGAACGGGAAGCAGGTGGAGGGTAAGAGTTCCAACACGGGCCTGGTGGAGAGCGACAACGATCCAAACAAGACCACCTGTGAAGCCTGCAACATCACCTTCAGCCGCCACGAGACCTACATGGTGCACAAGCAGTACTACTGCGCCACACGCCACGACCCCCCCATGAAGCGCATGTCCGCCAACAAGGTGCCCTCCATGCAGCGCACTATGAGGACGCGCAAGCGCAGGAAGATGTATGAGATGTGTCTCCCCGACCAGGAGCACCTGAGGCCCCCCATGGGCCAGCCGTTTCCTGCCTTAGTGAGCCCCTGCACGTCTCAGGAGGCCGCCGAGAGCCTGGCGGAGCGCTTCCACCCCCGCTGCGACGTCTTCCCAGGAATGGTCCCCAAGCATCTGGAGGCCTCGCTCACCGTCACCAAATCTATTCTGGCGCCCAAAAGCAACAGCATGGAGCCGCAGGAACTAGACGCTCCCATCGATTTGAGCAAAAAGTGCTCGCCAGTCTCCGATAAGACGTGTAGCTCCCCTAAAAGACTGCTGGACTATCACGAGTGTACAGTGTGCAAGATTAGTTTTAACAAGGTGGAGAACTACCTGGCCCACAAACAGAACTTTTGCCCGGTGACGGCCATGGCTGCTGCTGCCCAGCAACAGCAGCAAGCACCCAATGACATGGGCAGCCTGGATACAAGCATTTTCCCAGATGTCAAGTGTGAAGGCAATATCAGCGTGGACGAGGCCTACGATAAGATCCCAGGCAAATGTGAGAAGCCTGCTAATGGGAAGATCCTGGCTCAGAACGGCAGCATGTTTCCGCCTCATCTCGGGCCCGTGCCAGGACTCAAACCCTTCGCAGAGCCTCAGCTGATCCCACCTAAAGATGAGAGCAAGAATATATTTCTGCCCCACTGCCTTTATCCCGGAGCAATAAAAAAGGTAAAAGGCGCAGAGCAAATCTCGCCCTATTTTGGGATTAAGCCCAGCGATTATGTTCCGGGGGGCCTTGTGATGCCAGGTGAGCCCAGTGAACAGGAGCAGGGAGTTAACAGTGGAGATACAGGGACGCCCAGAGACCAACCCCCGCAGCCCACCACTAATGGATGCCCCCACCCAGGGAAGGAGCCCCTGCCACTGCTCCCCAAAAACAGAAGCATGGTGATCGTGAACGGGGCCCACAAGTGTGAGGAGCGCTCAGCCTCAGAGCAGCAGGAGAACCAGACCAACAGTCAACAGGCAGACGCATCCTCCAGCAATCCCTCGGCTACGTGGGGGGCCGAGAACGTGGCCGACGCCAACGAGAACGTCTCGCCCACCTCCAAGTCCCCAAGCGAGGAGACGGCACCCGCCGCTAATAAGGGCGTTAATGGCTCCGCCCAGACGCCGGGCAGCGGCAAGTACTGTCGCCTATGTGATATCCAGTTCAACAACCTGTCAAACTTTATTACCCATAAGAAGTTTTACTGTTCATCACATGCAGCAGAGCATGTCAAATAAGTCCTTTCATCTGTGGCCCTGCCACATTTCTTCTGTTTTGATACACTGTTGTGTCTGGAATAGTGCATCATGCAGTTCGTAATGCTGCTTGTGGACAATCAAGAGAAGCTTCTTTTTTCATCGTTTTAAGACTTGAAAATGCAAAACTATTGGTAAAAAAAAGAAAAACGAATCAAGAGTAATATTGGTGCCACTTTCACATTTATTTATTTTACAATCAGTATTATTAGGAGTAGTGAACTTAATTTAAATTCAAAATAAAATTTATATCAGAGCTGTTTGTAATGTTATTGTATAGTCACTCTTGTGTAGCACACATCGTTTACACTGTAATGTAGGCTCAATGAAACAATAGACAGAATACAAAAATGAGATGCATTTTAGACACAAAAATAGCTACTGAGGCACTTGTGTATTCTTATTTGCTGTACCCGTTTTTGTATATGTCCAGAATGTCACTTGCAGCTTATTAATGACGGCCTTAAAAAAAAGTCACCATTTGGAGATGATAGTCAGGCACAATGCATCTGACATTATGGAGTATACACATGGCTTTGCATATATGTGGCTGTTTGTCTTCGTCTATTTTCTTCGATTCAGATGTGGATGTTTTCATGAGGATGGCAGCATTCTTGTATAGTACTTGTATTTCTGTTTGACGACACTTTGCTCTCCCTTTTTAAAAATTTGCTCTCAATGCAATACTTTGTAAAGGAGGGGGGAACATTACTGAAAAGCAGTATTATTAAATGGGGACTGTGCATATAATTTGTAACCCCATAGGGGAAAAAGATGTACATGAATTGTTTATTAAAGACAGACTGGTTGGGGAAGTTACTGAGGTTACTGATGTAAAATGATCATTCCAATGTCCTAATTAAGGGAGAACATCTTTTCTTAAAAAAAAAAAAATTTTTAAAAGTTGTTGCTATGCATGTATATGGATGGAATAAAATTCCATATCTGTTGGAAATTTTTATTTTGATGTGGTGTCATAATTAAACTTAAATCCTCAGGATAACTTACTGCTGTCTGTTGTTTCTTAAAAAATTATAAATGTATTAAGGTACTGCAATTTGTACTACAAATTTGTACTTGTACACTGTATACAATACAATAGTAATACAGGCACATAAGATGTTGAATTACTGCAAAATGTTACAATAAGGCTACAGGCAAGCCTAGTGCAGTTTATAAATCATAAAATCAGCAGTCAATTATAGTCTGTTAAAATATAAGTTACAATGAAGTAATCTTCCTGACCGAACAGACATATTTTCCATTTCAAATTTTACTGTAGTTCTTATATAGTGAATGCCAGCTAGGGGTATACAATTACTGAAGTGTTATATTCTCTATGGGTTTATTTTCTTTTCTCTTTGGCTAGCATGTTCCACTGTTCCACAAAGAAATTACAGAATTAACTTTGAGAATGACAATGACGACATTTGAATCTCAAATGTTGCAAACACTTTACGGACACTAAAAAATGTCCAGTTAATGTTCCCATTAAAAGCTTTTTATTTATGCAGAACTGAACAAATGAAAAATGTGTAATATTTTATTTTCAATGTGAAATATACAATCATTTTATTTTCTCCCCCAGACCATTTCAATTTGTTAAGTGTTTTACTGGCTTTGCTGTTTAGACCGTCTTTGCTTGACTAGAGTCCTGAGGTTCTGGCTGATGCCAGATGGCTTCTCGTAGATCATTCGCCAGTCTGTTGCTTTTATTTGAATGCGATTGGCTGATTGATATGACTCATCCAGAAACTTCTTTTGAAGCTTAGCAACCATCTGGCACAGGGAAAAGAATGTGTAAAGGCTTTATCACAACCACTAATTTTGCAGTGTAAAATGCTAAGATTAAAGCCATAAAGCTAAGGATTCTCACCTGGTTTAGGTGTGGAGGAATAACTTGGTCAAAACACTCTGCTGTTATCATACTTACTGAGGTCCTGCTCGTTAGGGGCTTAAATCTTGTTATATCCCTGAAATGAGATTAGGGTTTGAATGCCTAACTAGATAACATGTAAATATCATAAACTCTTAATAATCAAGGTGGAAATGGATATTAAACTTGGCATACCTTACTTGAGCTGCACTTTCATTCAGAAAGTAAAACTCATCCACAGCGCTGCTCTGGTGGGCAGGGTTACTTAGCAGATATTTCTATGAAAGGGAAGAAATATTTAACAAACTGCTAAAATAATTACTAGTACATTTTCACAAGAACATATACAATACCTAATGTATTCCTTAATGTAATAAAATGTACAGTTAAATTGCAAATGAAAAGGAGACTAATTAAAGCTACAACTTGGAACAATATCCTTGTTCTCTGTGATTCTGCCCAGTTATCTACCTGTATTCTCTCCCAAACCTTTATTTGACACCAAACAGCTATCAACACTTTTTTAAGATGTTGTGATTGGTAAGAAGCAAGCCGTGCAGAAAATTGTCAAACTGCTACTAGACTAGATTGCATAGTGTACCTTAAGTTCCCTTAGGTGGTTATATTGCAAAATTGCATTGCTATTCAAGAAAGAAAAAATACAAGAAACAATTGGTTGAGCAAGGAGCATTTAACAGCAACTCTAACAGAATTTTGCTATGGTTTGATTTTCCAGTTTGTGGAGGAGGTTCAATAGCGTAACATATAGTTGTACTTTTTTTTTTAATTAGGACATTAGACATTCCCCTTCTGTTGTATCTATTATATGAGGAGCAGTAGAAGTTTGGTTCAACATACAGTAGCAACAATTCTGCTGTAGTTCAATTAAGCTGTGGTCACAGGACATGCTCTTGAGAAATGGACTGCATGCTCTAGTGATTTTCTGTGTGTGTGTGTATGTAACCTTCACTAGTCCGTCCACAAAACCTTTTTATTTTCTTCAGAGAATTGAAGCATAATAATGTCCTTATCTCCTAGGCAACAACTGCAGTAACTGAAAAGCAAAAATCTGTATTGCATCACTATTTCCATCAAAGCGTGGGTGGCAAGCACAAGTTAAAATGCTTGGACAGACTTTTCCAGAAAGAATCTACTACTTGAACATTTAAGTGAAGTTAAAGCATCCTTCTCTATAAAACAAGAAATTTAAATAAATAACTAAAGCTAAACACAAATAAATAACTTCAGCTAAATACAAAATAAATAAATGATATTACAGAATAGCTTGCAGCAATCTCCTTGTCTAACTTTGCAATTATGTACACTTGAATGCTTGGCTATTTTCCTTCCACAAAACAAGGTCAAAATCTGTAGCGTGTATTTTCTAGGATATTGGTAGTTGTTCATCACCAAAATCTATTACCATTCCCTTGTTCAGGATGCTTATCCTGGCAAGTAAAAGAAATTACTGCAGGAAATCATGACAGGCAAACATGTCACAGTTTACTGGTCTGGTTATTAACTGCACACAAAAGCAATATAAAATCTATTTTTTTATGTACCCTAGGGGTTGTATATTCACAATAACTTCTCACAGTGCTGAGTTTACATTTTGACCCTTGTTGAAGTAGTGCATTTGTGGTGTTGATTATTTCAAATGCATGTTCTCTGATGGGATGAAAACAAGTCCTTGCCTCCTTGCTCTGAGAAAAGGGCTGTGAATGTTCTGGTGCTAGCACCACCCAGTGGCCACATGAGAGAACTGCACAGATTTGATTTAAAGTAATATTCGATAAAATAATGTCAAGTAACAAAAAAACCTGATGGAGCCCATAATTCACAAAACCAAGATGTGTGTGCATGTGTTAACCTGGCGCTGGATAACATCCTCTGCGACATCCTCCCCTCTGATGAGCGGTTCCATCAGACCCAGGATCAGCAGCACGCGACTCAGCCCTGTGGCTGCAGATAACTGCCTCGCCTGAAGTGATGGCAACACCTTGCTGTACCTACACACACACACACACACACACACGCAGATAGAAATACTTATATAATGGTCTAACTTGTAACACTTGGACATAAGAATGTGCAAGAGATATGATTATACTAAATAAAATGTTCAGTGCCGCTGAGCTGATCTACAGTTTGACACCAACATTAGAAAGCCCTACTAAGGAATAAAGTGGAGAGGTAATACATTTACAGACATACTGGAAAGACCCATGGTTTTCAGGCCAGACTAAGACTATTGTTAAGTACTGTATGCTTTTAATCACTTAAGTTATATTATTGGTTTTCCAATTATTCATTCAGCAGCTAAAATACTCAAATATGTGCTCAGGCAAGTTCCCATTGCATTTGTCTGCTTGATTATGAGGAGCTGCAATTAGTCACTGAGAAAAAACAATATATGATAATATTAAGGCATCTACCCAAAGTCAACTTCTTTTTCCTAAGGTGTCTTTTCTTTCATTTTGCAGAAGAAGAAGAGTGATTTGGCAGATGAGAGCGGCACTGGGGTTTGGTAACGCACAAGGCCTAATCGGTCTCAGCTCACTGGTGCTGGGAATTGGCTGGTCTCAGCCTGCGGAGCCCAATCAATAGAATTTCCCACCTGCTGTTAAGTCCCACACACAGCCTGACCCACCATACGGGGACCAACGTTGATAGATCATATAGTGTGTATAGTCGATGTGTGTACGTTTGTATACTAATATATATATATATATATATATATATATATATATATATATATATATAGTGAAACACATTTGTGTGTTATTAGGATGCCTAGGTACAGTAGGGGCTCTTTATAGAAACGTCTCAGACTTCACTGAACCAGCTGATATATACCCTCCAAGACCGACTTAGTTTCACAACAAGCAGTGCCCTGCTCTGCCTGACTTCCATTGTGCATATTTTATCTAGGCAGAATCATAAGCATGTCGTTTTCATGTGCAAAATAACTCCTTTCACCCGATACGGCACAGCACATATTGTGTGTTGAAATATCAAGTTCTGCTCTAGCAAAGCACGTCAATGCTGATTGGTCAGATAAGGCTGCAGTAAAGTCATGGGTGGGCTGTTCCACTGGTGGAAATGTACGTAAAAATTCTACATATTGACAGTTAATAACGTACCTACGGGTCAGTACGTTTATGTAGAAAAAGAGAAAAATGAAGTTCGTTGTTATCATTTTAAATTTGTAGACACTTAAAACTTCTTAAATTCAAACTGCAAAGAAATATATTCTGACATTCATTTTGGTGACGACTATTTCGCCCCTGAAGTCATCCTGACACCACAATACAGAGCAGACTCACACACACATTCTACCTATTTTCTTGGACCCCCCCCCCCAACCCCAAAATCAAGAGAAAACTCAATATACCCCCCCCGAGTTAAAATCTGGTCAAATAATTTGGGTTTTGCGTTGAACATTATTTCAAGGATTCTCCAGTAACCTGTACCCCCTCCCCTCTTTTTGCTCCATTTTTAATTCTGCCCCGGAGAGAGGATTATGCTAGGCAAGGCATGCATGTCAAAGGGAAATTTAGTGGGTAAAGACAGCCCAGATTGACAGGATGAATTAAACAGATAACGGCGCGAGACGAAGTGGAGGAACCATGTTGGGCAAAAAGCGCCTCACCAATGTTGGTCATTTCACAGCAACTCGTCTCCTCTCCCCCACCCCTTTCTTCCCCTACAGGAGCAAGGGAGGCAATATCTAAATTAATAAAACGATGAAATGAGTTTGTGCCACAGACTTTCTGCTGTTTGACTTTCCCATCTGGATTAGTGAAGGCTGAATGGACACTCTGTTACTTTTGTTACAACTGCGCAATTCACTGTCGGAATTTGGCCGTGCTGATAAGAGCCGCACCCCGCCTCCTTTCAGCTCCTTAGCATGTCATTTGGTATGCAGAGACTCTGTTACCTGAGAGGCTGTTCACAGACAAAACACCTACTATTATAACCACGGGAGCGCATTTAAACAGGCGATATTACACAAGGCTCCACTAACTATTACCTAGCCAGAAAAGACGGTAATTGCTCAAACATTGGACACCTATTCCATAGAGGAAACATTTGTATTAAAACTATTACTAGGTAAATACAGGGACTCCATGATAGGCTCTGACTGGGCATTCTTTGATTTGTGTATGAGATGACCCTTGTGACTGGAGCCAGCCATACCAACATGATGATGATGTGGTTTGAAATGAGTACGTGCTCCTACTGCAACACAGTACTCAGTGGCTACTTCTCTCTACCAATATACAGTACAGCACATTATTGCATGTCTTTTTCAAATAGAATAGGTGTTAGTGGTAGTGTTATTTGTAGAGTCGTTCCGAATACAATACAAAGCTGTATATATTATATTGTACGCTACAGCAAACATTGTCTGTGATGTGTTTGACATCCATACATCAGCAATGAATGCTGTTAAACAGACACTAAATACATAGAGTATTATTTTAATTCAACAGAACATATAATGGAAAGCCCCAGCTACATAATTGACAATAAGATGTACAGTATGTACATAACAACTAGATCAGCTAGTTAAATCCATTACTATGTTAGTATATCATTTCTGGATCATGGAAGTCAATATAAAATGACACTCTCCTCACCAACATTCCTGACGCCATTATATCCTATCAGGCCAGTTCCAACACAGTGAATCTACATCACTACTTCTTCAGTTGAAACATGCACTACCCAAGAAAGGCCACATGATGTCACTCTTGACACAATGACCAATAGCAGGATTGTGCAGCACCCCACACCTCTACTCTGCTTTACAACAGCCACCCAACATCAATCCTATAGATTACACATGGGCCGAGGTGTCCCTGCTTCATTAGTGGAGCGCAAAAGCAATAGTTACGCTTACAGTGGTGCTAATTACAATTAATTGGCATTCCTGACTCATCTAGCTAGTCTCTTGTGAGCATGGGGGCTTGGTCAGGGCAGGGCTAGAATAAAGTGGGAGACAGGAGACATAGTGGCCTATGAACAATGTGGTAACGTCCTCAATGTGGATGTATTAACGCCCAAATGCAATGCAGGGGTAATGTGTGCGCCCAAGCTTACAAGGGTGTAAACACAAAGGTGACACACTCGGCGCATTTCCATTGCAGTCGATAATATTCTCCCATGTCATTCACCATTAGTGCCAAACTGCTGCTACTCTAGTTTTACCTCAACTGCCCAGAATCCTGTCCCCTTGCTTTCCTACACTGTTAATCCTACTCTCATCATTCTTCTCTTTGCTACTGGCTTATTGAACACAGTCTATAAGAAGAATTGCATGTGTCATCGCTATAGCTGCTACCGTTGCAATTCTGTCTTGTACTGCAGGCTGTCAGCAAACATGCTCAGCTGCTATTGAAAGACACTAAAGTTAAGAGGCTGTTATAGCACATGACAGAGGCCTAGAGAGCCCTTCAATAGAGGTTATGGAACGTTAATGGTATAGTCAGCTATTGCAAGCTAAATGTAAGCTAATACACTTTTTGTAAAATTCAACAAATATCCTTGCATTTCGCTATCTTACCGTTCTCTGTGCATGTTGAAAAAAGAATCTGATACATATACATAGCCCTGGCTCCGTAAATAGGAACATAAACAAAGTGTCGAACACCGCTTACATCAACAAAACTGTAGTGCTACGTTTTGTTTCACAAATCATTTTGATGTGTGACGGCGGCGGTCATCAACAGTTGGGGAATAAGTAAAAAAATTTAAAACATTACAAATTATTATGCACAACAGAGTTGCAAAACATTTTATAAGTTGTAAAGCTGAAAATAGTCATTTGTTGAACTTGCAGCAAAAGGAGGTCATATTTACTGAAATCAAAAGCTATTTCAATCAAACACATCTTAACAGGGCAAGTTACATGTTAACATAGGACCCCTTCTTTGATATCACCTTCACAATTATTTCATCTATTGAACTTGTCAGTTTATGGAGTGTCTGCTGGAATTTCTTTGCAGGATGTAAGAATAGACTCCCAGAGCTGCGGTTTTGCCTCCCACCCTCATAGATATTTTGCTTGAGGATGCTCCAAAGATTCAGGTGAGGATGGGGGCCACACCATGAGTTTCTCTCTTCTTCTTTTTGTACCATGGAAGAAAGTGGTCAGTCAGAAACTTTATATACTTTGCCGAGGTCATTTTCACACCTTTAGGGACCCTAAAGGGGCCTACCAGTTTTCTCCCCATGATTCTGGCCCAAAACATGACTCCGCCACCTCCTTGCTGACGTCGTAGCCTTATTGGGACATGGTGGCAATCCACTACTACATCCATCTGGACCATCCAGGGTTGCACGGCACTCATCAGTAAACAAGACTGTTTGAAAATTCTTCATTCAGTCAGTCTTCATGTATTTCTGGGCCATTATGCCTTTATCTGCACTAACCCGTGCTCTGAATCAGCCTCAAATCTCTTTACAGTACGATGATCACGCTTAAGTTAATGTGAAATATCTAATGTTTTCATACCTTCTCCAAGGCATTGCACTATTTGACCCTTTTCCGCAGCAGAGAGATCCTTTTTCTTTCCCATATTGCTTGAAACCTGTGGCCTGCTTAATAATGTGGAACATCCTTCTTAAGTAGTTTTCTTATAATTGGGCTCACCTGGCAAACTAATTATCACAGGTGTCTGAGATTGATTTCAGTGATCCAAAGAGCCCGGAGGCACAATACCATCCATGGGTTTGATTGAAAAACTAAATATTTAATGTTTATGACACTTAATTCCAATTTGCATAATAATTTGGAATGCGGTGTATATACATATCGTCTTATTTTCGGGGTCTAGACAAATGGCGTACATTACTTCTAAGATAGTTTATGCACTCATCTACCGTCCCTCGCTACTAGCATACAAATGCATGAAATATGGAAAGACACAGTGATCGCCTCAAACAAAGCGGCTCAAAAGTAGGTCAAGTTAAACAACTGAGGAGTTACGATGCTAATTTTAAAATCATTGTGATTAATGCAGCAGAGTCATCAAACAACTCTCAAGCAGCCAAGAAATATGGTGTCACTGAATGCAATGTTCAATAGATGGAGAGCGCAAAAAGACAGACTTAGAAATGCAAACAGTCTTACTGTGTTCCCAAAAGCGAAAAGCGTCCTCTTCCAAGAGATTGACAGGGGAGTGTGTAAATACTGTACGTGACTGAAAAACGGAATGCCCATAGAGCGGTCATTCAACTTAATGCATTGTAAATCGCTAAAGAGCTAAATGTAACCACCGATTTCAAAGCTAGTCGGATGGTGTAGAAGAATGTTCAAAAACGGTACAGCAAGTTTTATTTAATGTATTTTTAGTATAATATTTTTTTTTACAAATAAATTATTTTCTTTATTCAAACAACATTTGGTCTTCAAAAAGTGTTTTTTCCAAAAATGATTCTTGAAAAAGTGGGGTCGTCTTATATTCAGGATTGTCTTATACTCGGACCAATACGGTATATATATTAGATGTGTAACGGTTCTGAAACCGAGACCGAGACCGAAACCGCGATACAAACATTCATGGTTTCGTGTCGCGATTCCGGAAGACAGAACCGCGTTCTGCACACACACACACACACACACACACACACACACACACACACAACCTGCTACAGCCTTTTGAGCTATCATATATGTTGCTACTGTAATTAAACTACAATTTTCATGTCACATTTAGCTCAACACTAGATTGGAACCACTGGGTATTTTTATAATTGTTTAAACACAATACAAACACAAACACACATACTGTGTCGTCTTCGTGGAAGGGAAGCCGTCCAACTGAAGAAGTAGGCCTTTCGGGATATGGTGTCCTGGAAGACTGGAGGCGGTTGGAAGGTGCCGACTGGTCCGAAGGGCTGCAGCATCTGCCGTAGCAGAAGCAAAACAGCGGGTGTGGGAGAGCTTCGGAGAAGCCATGGAGA
>JAODTR010000008.1:844811-856741 GCA_025399935.1 Amblyopsis rosae | reverse complement strand
ATCTGAGGTTCGACAATCGGCCGAACCCTCCTTTCCAGCACCTTAGAGTAGACTTTACCAGGGAGGCTGAGTAGTGTCCCCCCATCCTACTGCTACAAATATTACATCACTGCGTGTGACCAACACGTCATTACTTGTCAGAAAGCATATATTTCGCATTAACTCTAATGCGTTATAACTAGTATTTTGTTGAATTAATTGTTAACGCAAGTAGGCTACAGAGACAATAAACCCAATTACTTACATGACGCTATAAGGACGATGTGTGTCTTTCTATAATATGGCTGACCGTAAGCACACGACCAGACGTCTTCTGTAACTACCCCAATAAACATTTAGTGTATTTTCCCCTTCACTCTTCCAGGTCCATTCAGACGTCGTTTCAAAAACGGTGGGAAAGGTGGGCATGTCTCGTCACTAGGCCAATAGGGCGTAAAGGTGTGTTAAACCCAGACCAATGGGGAACGAATTGGTGCGTGATCAGTGGATGATTAGATCATGGAGCATGCGTGGTACACAGCTCATCTGCAAATGAAGACCTATGGGACCATTGGTCGCATCTCCCGGGGTGTGAGTCACTGCAGACTTGGCACCCAGACCGGACCAGACACACAATCCTTCACCTTGTAAACATTTTTATATAATTTACTATATTATTTTTTGTGAATTATTACGTTTATTTAAATACTAACACCACACAAATAGATGGATGGGCTACACCTGACCACTGACAGAAAACTATAAACAAAACGTGTCAAATGAAATAAGAATGGAGCCCAACCCTTTCATCCAGTGTTTTAATGTAATTATTTGAGCATACTCAGAAGGACCTGACAAGAGTTCTATACTCAGGGGCAGAGCAGGACAACTGAGGCCCCAAGCTATGGATTAGGGAAGTCAGTGTTGTCTGTCTAGACATCCTTCCTTCCAAAAGACAGAATGAAAACAAAAGGAGTGGGGCACAGGCAGACACAGGCATTAATACATCTGTTGTTCTCTGCCATTTTGTTGTATTTTGTTTGATTATTTGTCAGTGTGACATTATTCCTTTGGAACACTTCTTGAATTGTGTCCAGAATTCCCCTTGTGGTTGAAAATAGTGCAACAACAACAACAATGTAGTTTTAGTTTTAGTATGCTCCAATAAACATTTTTGGACAAGCAGCCATGGGTCACAAATCTGGGGGCACTATTAGCACAATTTAATGAATGAACCTTTAATGAACCAGGCTCATTAACTAGTCACTACCCAATCCAGCGGTCTGATAGAGATACAGTATGAGCAGCCAGCTAAGAATAGTTATTTTAAAGCCTTACTCCTCTGCTTGGGATTGTGTTACCAGGACTAACTTACACTTCTGCTGAAGACATGAGTGACAAGAGCTGGTGCTTTTCCCCTAATGGAATATTCAATAGAATAGTAGCATTGGTAGATGTGAGCCTCTATTAGTATTAACATTTCCAACCTAGGCATTCTCTGTAATAGTAAATAAAGTAGGAATATCTGCCATAACCCATCAAATAATTTAAAATGAAAGCCCCTGTATATTACAGTGAAATATACTAGCTATTTTTTTACATACAATGTGTTTATTAAAATAATATGTTTTTCATGTGAAGATCTTGTAAAAATGTTTTTGTTAAGTACACCAGTACACTATTAACACTTATTTGACACAGGATGAATTAAATTGTAAAAAATAACATGTAAATATAAACAGTTAATGGTGAAATATATAAGAGAAGGTTGAGCTTCACTTCCTTCACTTAATATATATTTGTGCTCACTTAGTTGTGCACACATACTGTACTGTATATACAATCAGTTGCACAAGCAAGAACCCCTTGTGTATCCCAAGGGCCCAGCTACTGCAGCCACAGTCCAGAACTTTCACATGGCTGCCCGATCTGGATTACCCACAGATGTGACCGTGCATGTTATAAGGTTAAATGTCTCGTAATCCTTTTATCATTCTAGCAAAAAATAGAAGAGATGCCATGAATAAATTAATAAATAAAACCTGCATGATGATATTGCAGTTTCCTAAATTTGAATTATTTTGTACCCATATTTAACAACAACAGAGTTTAGTTGATAACCCTCTGGCTTATCGTCTAAAAATAGCTCCCCGGATTTCTGACATTTTGTTTGACTTCTCTGTAAAGAGATTAAATGGTATTTACATATCAGTGGAACTGGTTTCATTAACCTCAGTTTTATGTGAAGAGATAAGTTCTTAGAGGTAGATTTGGGAGGGCAGTAATGCCCTTACAGTAGGTAGTATTAAACCCATGGTACAGACTTTCATTAAAACAATAATGTATAAATGTATACATTTATAAAATAAGGGTTCTTAATATTAATAAGGCTAATGATACAATTATTATTAATGTAGTAACCTTTTGGAGGCAATAATTTAAGTAATTTCAAACATAAGCCAATAGGTAAAGTTACTAAAGTTAACGTTTGTTACTTTTCACAAAAGTTATGAGAGAATTTAATTGCTTTGCCTAAGAAAAAAATAATGCTTTGCTGTTATGAGGATATAAACTTATATTTGAAAGACATTTAAATTATTGCAGAACAGAGCCACCACACTTTAAAATGAATTCATGTTAATGCTCATCATAGGCCAAAATTGTATTAATATTAAATTATAAATTCTAACTATAATAAGCCTAATTATTTTAGTTTAAAAACATTTGGGAAAATATACCAGAAAACATCACACATTCTATTTCTATTTCTAATTTTAGGAGACGTTTAGGAGGTAAATTACAAAATAAATCAGTATCGACTGTAATATTGCTAAATGTATTGCTTAGTAAATGTATTTATCCTTGCTTGCTCTGTATCAGATTATAACAGGTAAACTCTGCCATCTACTGGTGCAAACAGACTTAAACCTTCACTTGAAGTTCCAAAATCAGAACAATGGGCATAATAATTCTAGCACCTTGTTAATTACAGCAAAATATATGTATTAATAACTGAATTATATAATATTGCCTGCAATTTATTTTCTCAAGAAAATTATACAAAACAATTCCACTGAAATCAGCAATGAAACAAAGGCCTATTACCCATGTTGTATGTAAAACTATTTGTCAACCAAACCCTCTGTTTCATGTGATGAGGTGCAGGCCTTGGCTTCCATAATGGCCGTATGTAGGCCAGCTCTCATTTTAAATCCAGGACAGGGAACAAATCGAAAGCAGCTTGAAGTAGATTTCTCTTTCACAGTTTTACACACGTTTATAAAAGGGTCTTAGCATAGTATTGACAAATGACATGGCTGTTGCAGTCTCACACTGTTGCACTTTTGTTCTGACTCCCACAACACTGAACAGACTGATCTGTAAAACATATGGTCTAACGATAATAAGGATAACAAATATGGATTAGCCCCCAGGATTCCTTTTTGAAGCCGATAAGACTACACTGGTTTGCATCTTGAAGCAGTACTGTCAATGCCACGTGGATAGCTGCATATGCCTTGAAAAAGATCAATGCATTGATAGTGATAATGTAATAATAGTAGGTATAAGAGTGTGCATAGGACAGTTAGGCATGATCAACAATTTGCCTATAGTATTGTTGGAACGCATACAAAGTATGCGGAATTGTCTTTCATTGACTGTCAATAACATAAACCTATTTCCCAATGTCCTGGCCTAGTGTCTGCATGGTTGTGTCTGAATCCTGTTGGTCATACAGTGCAGCCTGAGTGCAGCACGTTACATCTTCATGACCTTCTTTAAACAAACGTAATTTGCAAACAAAACATAGTGTGCTACATTTGATGCATTAGAAAATAACTGGTTTAGTGTTAAAATTTACACTTTTTCGATAAAAGTATCGTTGTCTTTCTTCTCAGAGCCAATCCTATCTAATTTAACACATTTCCTGTTGTGCGCAGAGTCCAACCAGCGGACCGTTTACGTGTGCGCTAATCAACACAGAAAGAAGAAGCTTGGTAGAGTTAAGATGGCGGCATGTGGGTGAGGAGGCTGTGGATCTCTACTCAGGATTTTTTTTCGCCACAAAAGATTCATATGAATCATCTTGTATACAGTAATCGAGAAAACAACAATTCCTATACATTTCACACCGTAGCGTGTGATTTAGGATTGACTCCATGACATCTATACACTTCGTGGTTCACCCGTTGCCCGGGACCGAGGATCAGCTCAATGACAGGTATTTGTTTCGGGTGGGGGGAAAAATAATATAATTACATTTTGGTGGACGGCGTAATGCAGGGGATCGAGCACTGTGTTCATTAACAAAGTTGACGCTGTCATTTATGTCAATACTAGTGGAATAATTGGTATGTGCCCTCCTCCCAGGGGTGGCAACAAGGCCCGGTATCTTTAACAATCCACGTTAGCTCACTGTTAGCTAAACACCCCATTCGTTGCTATCACACAAAGCTAACGCTAATGCTAACAGCTAAATTGTGAAGCTAATGCTAGTACTAACTGTCCGTTCTATGGAATGATTGGCTCTCAGTCAAAGTTTAGGTGGACAATGCGGGTTGGGGGATGGGGGGTGGGGGCAAACATGGTTAATACATTGCTAAGTTTTGTTAAATCACAAGGTCTTCGCCAAAACACATTATGTAGACCCTCACTGTGCAATTTACTGTTGGTTTGTGTAAGCGTTTTTTGGTAATTAAGATCAATGAAGTAGCTAACGCCAGCTAACTGGCGGCTAACGGTATCAAGCTAACTGTAAACCATTGATTTACACGCTCGTGTCAAGAGCCGAATGTTTGGATGGTACGGTAGTTTTTATGGAACCAGTTGATGTTTCCCCTGCCCCCTATATCCAGAAATGTTATAATTAAGATCGTCAACATAACCAACTATCCGGACTAATCTGGTTTGCAATTTGTTGTGTAATGAACTGACAGTAACTCAAAGGCACATGTCAAAGGAATAATCAAATTGGAAGGGGGCATTTGTCTTTGACTTCTTTAGTATAGTTTTTTTTTTTAAATACCAATTACTGTTAAATATATAGCTCATTTACAGGTAAAATAGATTTATCTTATAGGGATTTAATCTTTTATTTGTTTTATTTAGTCAGTTTTGTTACAGAGATATCTATTATTATGGTCAACATATTTAGTGTGACCTGTATTTTTGTACCACATTTGAACCTATTATTATCTGGTGAAGCCATTCTACTTTTAGACGAACGTTTTTGAGAAGTTGTCATAATGTATTTTAGTATGACCTTGAATATGAATAATTAACAGAATAGGCTCAATGTAGTGACTTGAATACTTGCATTTGTAAGGCCAATCAAACATCAATGTACCTCATGCACATAAAGAGGTCATTGCAGTGTCAGCTGCAGGCATCTGCTGTGGTCACCATGTGTGGTTGGCCCCTCCTATCTTTTCCATATGAAGGAACTTGTAGTTGGCAAGTGCTTTATTTAAATAAAAGGACATCACCCATGAAGCTAAATAGAATGTTTTGATTGTTATGGTTACCAAGTAGCTATAACTTTAGGAGCTCATGCCATTCCTCCTAACACATGAGGAATGCCATGTCCAGTTAATTTACTGAATGTTTTTGGCAATATTGTACTGATCAATTTCTTGATGTATGTTTCACTTATTGACAGTTATATTGGTGGACAGTTGAGGTGAATGCTTTTGAGTAATTTGTAGCAATGTTATGATGCATATCCTTTTTAGAATTTGCTCCATGGGGCTTTAGTCACACATTACAAGCTTGAAGGATCTGGCTTGGCACACATTTGTAAGCGTTTTCTGTCTACGGATCAGCTCTTGACTTTGGCTAGTCTGTGAACAGTTCTTTTACCCCAGCCATAGTATAGCTAGTAATGCGTTTGAAATGGAATCAAATACTTTATTGCAAGCAAATCCCTTGATTTTTCTTTGAACTTCTTAGAAGCTATATTTTCCAAAGTTTGGTCATGTGTGCTAATGAAGACAAAATGATAGACTGCATTTATATATCGCTTTTCCAACCTTCCGGCCACTTAAAGCACTGTACAGTATTTCCTCACATTCACACACTGATGGTGATGTCTGTCATGCAAGGCACTACCTGACCACTGGTAGAAGTTATGGTTACGTATCTTGCTCAGGGATATTTTGACACTTAGTGAGGAGTTAGCAGCGGGGTTCAAACAGCGACTTCTGGACCCGCTGTAGCCCCCTCTGTACCCACTGTGCGAGTGTGTGTGAGAAAGTACATAAGGCCTTTCTCACACACACTAAAACAGACAGTTTTGCAGAGTGTTTCTTGTACATTTTCTTAACTTACTTAATTATTTGTTATTGTATATATTAGCACCTTAGCATGGCGTATTCCCTAGTTGCGTTTATGCTGTTAAGGTACAACCACGTCTCTCCTGTCACTACTGTCTTGGTCAGATGGGCCACTCATCCCTTTGTCACATTAATCTTGCAGTAAATTTTTAATTTACTGCCACCACCTGATTTGTTTTGAAAAACACCTTAACACCTTGTGATTTTTGTTTGTCTTCAATAGCGCCTTATTTGCATTACAATGAAAGTAAATATATTCTTCTTAGGATGTTTATTAAACTGTATATCTTATTTATTTCATTTTCTATCAGGCTCCGCGAAGTCTCAGAGAAACTCAACAAGTACAACTACAACAGGTGAGACTGTTGCCATGGTGAATAGTGCTTAAGCGAATTTGTTGAGGATTCACAATATCATGTTTTCCCCTGCTCTATTAATCAATGTTTCTATTTCCAATGCAGTCATCCGCACCTCAGCCTGCTGGAGCAAGCCACTCTGAAACAGTGTGTGGTAGGACCAAGTCACGCTGGTTTTCTGCTCGAGGTACAGCTGCACCACACAACAGCTGTATAGGAGGGCTGGCACACAGCATGTTACCTCAGCAGGTCACTTCTCACATGTCACTGAAACTTGCCGAGGTGTAGTGCTGCCTACTGGATTAGCTTGGTTTTCACATTAAAGTCACCCTTGTGTGCTTTTCTTATTCTAATGTGTGATTTTTGCTGTGAATAATTATCCAGAATCCTGACAGCTGCGTTTGGTTTTAGCGATGGTTTTCATTGCCTGTAGGAGCCTTGCTGCTGCTGTGTGTATGGCAGCGCAATTATCATGCAGGCCGTCTCAATGACATGATGATTATGTGCTTAACATGAAAGATTGGTTTATACTGTTTTACTGCAAACCTGTGCTTTTCCACGTAGTGTTTTTGGACCAAACACTAGGGCTGTCGCGGTGAAGACATAATCCATGCATCAATTTAGGTTGGCCCAATAGCGGTCTGTGTTTTTATCGCCATTGTTTTTGTTTTGAATGGTCAAGTGCGTGGCGGAGCTTCCAAAATAGTGTGATTCTGCGGCATTTATCGAGGTAACGTGATCTCAGTCCGTGACAATTGTGCAACAGCATATAGGCTGCCTACCAGTTGGTTATTATCGCCATATTTTTGTTTTGAGTGGTTGAGTGCGTGGCGGAGAGCTTCTGAAATAGTGTGGCTTTGGGGCATAATTTCTAGGCAACGTGATCTCAGTCCTTATTGAGACAATGTGCAACGGCATAACGGCTACCAGTTTAGTGCACCGGTGTTCTGACTGTAGGTTTGCGATCACGTCCGGCAGATGTTTGATCAAAATCTCAGCTGGAAAATATTACTAATTAATTAAAAGCATATTAAATAGCGCAATATCAAAAGCCTATGATGTGCCATGCTACATGTACAGTACACGCCTTGGCTTAGCATACTGTAGATGTAGACAGTAATGGCACAAGTTGTTGGGCTGTTTTCAGTTTAACATCTAAAAATGTTTTCTTTTATCACATTAAATTGACATCTCCCAAAATAATCATCAGAAAAGTGTGTGCACTACCAATACATCCATGGCGCGCTGCATGCTGCCCAGACAGAACGGAAAATGGCGAAACTGTTGTAAAGTACAGTAAATCATAACGTCAGTGTTGTAAATGCATACACTCCCAAAGACTACAACCGGCTACAACAACCTGCCCTAGAAGAGACCTCATTTTCGATGGGCTAGCCTCATAAATTTTTTTTAATGTTAACATTACGGTAATGGCGGTTGCTTGCCATCCCCCGCAGTTGTCTTAGCAAAACTGCGGTATTGCAATATTGTGGTTATCGCGACAGCCCTCAATACACTAAAATATTTCAATTGTCAGTCGTAAGTGCACCGATTTTGTAAAATAAGAAATGCTCAATTTTCTCAAATGTATGCTAATGTTAAAAAAATTACTTTGTTTCAGGATGGACGTGTGTGTAGAATCAGCTTTGCTGTGCAGCCGGATCGCCTGGAGCTTAGCAAACCGGATGGCAGTGATGGGTGAGACACCACATTTGATGTTGAGATTCTTCCTGCTGCCTATGTCTGGCTAAGACATTTGACAAGGGCTTATTAAAGCTCATGCTTTGGGCACAGGATGCTCAGGCTTGATGTTGGTGTGATGTGATATTGTATCTCGTGCCTGCACTAAATGTGTCTGAAAGTCAGAGTGACTTCGGCTCTCTGTAGTGAGGTTGTTGTTGGCACTTTGCCTTTTGCTGTTTAGATGGATAAAGACTAATGTTTGTTGTTATAAAACATTTTCAATGATGGTTGCAGCTGGTATTATGTCTGTTGACATATGTTGTTGACGTTGTTGTTATGTTATGTATGATTGTACCAGTAGTGGGTTTGACCTTAGTATGGTATTTATTTAAAAAGCCCCTGAAAGACACTTTTTTTGAGTTTCTTAGTGGTTTTCATTTTTCTGAAAAGAAAATCATTTTTTTATTTTGGCTATCCTCTAGGTTTTGTGTTGCCTGTCAGCATGCATTGATAAATGTCTCTTGAGAGGCCTATATGCCCTGCCAGCAGAGCAGCATCCAACAGTGATTTCAGATTGTTCAAGGCCCCTGTAGCCATGCATGTGAATCAGGCTGGGGTAGACTGGGGCGTAATGGAGCCGGCTGGTCTAAGCTTTACTGCAGAGCACATGTTTTGTTGCCTGGCACAAGCTGGCAGTAGAAAATGAGATGGTTTCAAATGGTAATCGCTTTGCAGTCAGCATCAAAGTGGGTTGCTTGGAAGCTTGTGGTGCTGCAAACTGTGTATTGGGCACGTTCTGCTTGCTGGAAAAGGCAGTATCTTCCCCACTACATTCTGAATGTTATGTTGACATTTTGTTAAGTGATTCTACTAAATTTTCTCTATTTTCCTCATTTTGCCAAATGAAAGTGCTATATGTATAAGCTCATTACTCTGGAGTGTATCCACATGCTTCTTATCATAGTGCTTTTGTGTATGTGCTGTTATAATGTACGCATTCATTGCATTTTTTTTACATTGAACTATCTTGTCCTTGCATAACATAAAACTTCGTACAGCATATAAGCCTATTTGCCTTTTGGTCTTATGTGATTGTCTATTGTATTACACTATCTTTATGTAGGAGAAAGCAAAAGCAGCCCTAAAACCCCCAAGATCCTTTTAAAAGGAGATCATCTTGATAGAGGAACGAGTTGCAGCCAATTCTGATTCCCAAGGGTGTTGCCATGCTAGTCTCCACAAAATATAAAAATCTTAAAGCCCTGATCCAATGGCCTAAATTACCCACCCTCCACACAAACACAACCCATGGGTAATTGTATTAATTTTGTTTCCCCACTCCCTAGGCGAAGGAAAGTTTGCATTGGTCCTCTCTGGGACTCTTAATAGGTTTGTAACTGATCTCCCGTCTTTTGTTTCCAGTTCAAAGTTGAGCAGTGGTTCAGGGACAGGAAGGAGCTCCAGGCCAGGCAGGACTAGTGATCCTCCCTGGTTCCTGTCCGGTTCTGACACACTGGGCAGACTGGCAGGCAACACCCTTGGGTAAGTTCTGGCAGGGCTGTGGAATAAAATAAATGTTGCCCCTGTGCCAAAGCTGGCTGATGCTGCGAGGGTAAGGGATTGATTTCCTACTTTCATTAAATGTAATGAATGCACAGCAGTGTTTCCCACAGATCTTAAATATACTTGTGGTTGTAGCTGGCGTGGGGGGGTTGAGGGTTTTCTATGCGATAGGCTTCTTCTCTGTCCACCCTGCACACTATGTAATCTGGTCATGATGCGCTGCATTGATTGTGCAGTATTAGCCATGTTTTAGGGCAGTAGATATTGACATAACTATCATAACAAAGTTATGACTACAACAGTGAAATGGTGCGGTAAGCCTGCATGGGTAAAAACTGTTCTTAAGTTTCCTTCCTTCTTATTTACAGGGATTAAAACCATGTAGGCTATCTTTTCTGTTTGGCAATTGTCAGTAGACCCTTTTTGCAGCTTCACTAAACAAGCTATAGACTTATTACATTGCATTTCTCAGGAGGTACAAACAATACATTACAACCAGTAATGTCTGCATCTTAGGCTAGATATGGAGAGTAGGCTTCTATGTCAGTTTTTCTGATTGCTTTCCTATTGAGTATGCAGAGATTCTACCCCGTCGCTGTGTAGCATTCTCCATTACAGGAATACCGGCAGCTTGCACACTTTGCAATGTTATTGATTGACCTGCCTTTAAATACTTTCAGTCATTCTTGCTAACTTCAAGGTCAAATCAAAACAGTATCGCCCTGCAGTCCTTTGCAGCGGCGCATCACATATGGAAATGCATTGTGAAGCAAAGCGTAGTATTGCAGCTTTGTTGATACGAGCAGTGGTCGCCACTTTGTTTATGTTACTGTTTACAGAGCCAGGGCTGTGTGGAAGTATCAGATTCTTTTTTTCAACATGCACAGAGAACATAGAACTAAGATAGCGAAATGCGGGGAGATTTATGTTGAATTTGACTAAATGTGAATTGGTTTACATTTAACCTTTTTTTTAAAGTAAACGTTTTACTCAAGCGTCAGTGGCAGTGGTGTTCAGTAGGCTAATAAAAAATGAAGCTTGCTGTCTATGCCTGGTAATGTTGAATTGGTTAAGCAAAGACATTGGTGTTATTAAAACGACTAGTTTCTAGGATGCTCTAACCACCATGTATGACGCATTTCCATTGCGTGGTACCAAAAAACTCAAATTTGGACAAATAAAAATCTAACAGCGAAATGCTAAGATTGGTTGCCAAATGGTCTATTATTGGTGGCCGTTAATATGCCTGCACAGGATAGTGCAAAATGAACTTGCCCACTAAATGGCCAAAGGCATGGTTAATAGACCATTGTAAAATGTGCACGTCTTTTTAGCACTCTGTAATTAGTGACCACAGAAGAGCAGATTTCTCCCTTAGGTCAAAATAAAAAATTTATTAAATGGTTTTTCATCTTCAGTTAGCACAGAATGCAACCCTTTGTAAAATCTCACAGAATGTGAGTCTTTAAAATGGTTTCCCTCAGGGACCCTGCCAACATTATGTCTGCTGTCCTTGTTAATGGCAACAACACAAACAAGTGGGAGCACCCCTAGTGGCATTAGGGGAATTTGCATCCGTTAGTCTGGTGATCAGGTCTCATCTGACGGAGGCCCTTGTGTTGCTGTAACAGAAGCCGCTGGAGCTCTGGTGTCAACGGAGGCAGTGGAGGAGGTGGAAGTGGAGGAGGTGTGGGGGGAGGTGGAGCAGGAAGCGGTGGTGGCGGCGGCGGTGGTGGAGGAGGTGGCAGCGGAGGAGGAGGAGGAGGAGGAGGAGGAGGTGGGAGCGGCACCTCGGGCCGCTCGTCTACGGCAGCCCGCGACTCCCGCCGACAGACCCGTGTGATCCGCACAGGGAGAGACCGTGGCTCCGGCCTCTTGGGGAGTCAGCCTCAACCCGTTATCCCGGCCTCGGTCATCCCAGAGGAGCTAATCTCCCAGGTACAGTTTTCTTCAATGAAGATAACATTAAATTAATCAAAAATACAGTCTAGACATAGTTAATATGGTAAATTACTAT
>JAODTR010000008.1:820429-838941 GCA_025399935.1 Amblyopsis rosae | reverse complement strand
TGTATATGTGTGTATATATGTGTGTATATGTGTGTATATGTGTGTAAATATATATGTGTATATGTGTGTATATATGTGTGTGTATATATATATATGTATGTATATGTGCATATGTATGATTTCCTCGACTGTTTTGAAAGTAGTCCTGAAATAAAATGTAGCATTATTTATTATTATTACAATAAGGTATAATGGAGAAATTATGTCCTGAGCAGAGAATGACATCACACCCTCATTGTGTGTGTTCTTTTGTTTAAATAGCTGGGCGCTGTGTTCCACCCGGCATTTGTTTCGGTCTTATAAGCTTAGTGTGCCATCTAGTGGTAGACGACAACCTTTAAAATAAGAGCGTTGTAATGAAGTCCTTGTGCATGCTAATAAGTGGCTTCTCCCCACAGAACTATGTGGAGGACAAGCTGATCCCCACGTGGAACTGGATGGTGTCCATCATGGACTCTACGGAGGCCCAGTTACGCTATGGCTCGGCGCTGTCCTCAGCCGGGGACCCTGCCCACCCCAGCCACCCTCTGCACGCCTCGCAGCACTCGGCCCGACGCGAGCGCATGACGGCTCGCGAGGAGGCAAGTCTCCGCACCCTGGAGGGCCGCAGGTAAACACTGCTCCAAAACTGTGTCACACAGGTGACAAACTGTATGATTGTTTGGGATACACAATTTTCACAAAATGAATGCCTTGTTGAAGTGAAGTGGTCCAGAAGTGACGGACACTGCGTGGTGTTGTGTCAATCAGGCGAGCGGCCACCCTGCTGACGGCTCGCCAGGGCATGATGTCGGCGCGAGGAGACTTCCTCAACTACGCCCTGTCGCTCATGCGCTCGCACAACGACGAGCACTCGGATGTGCTCCCCGTGCTGGACGTGTGCTCGCTGAAGCACGTGGCGTACGTCTTCCAGGCCCTCATCTACTGGATCAAGGCCATGAACCAGCAAACCACGCTGGACACCCCGCAGATGGACAGAAAGAGGTGTGCTTTATTATGCCACAGTGTGGCTAGCGTGCATGCTAACGTCACAGTTGTCTTCAATATATGACCAGCTAGACCTTTAGCCTGGTGTGTTTACAGAGCCACTGCATGGTGGACCAATCAGCACGGCTAAGTGCAATGGCATTGAAGTCATGCATGTTTCAAAATGGTGGTAGAGCTAGATGAAGTGATCAATACAGTTGTAGCTTTGTTCATTTTGAAACTATTGGTCAGCCTTCTTTATTTATTTGTACCTTTTTTATTTCTAAAATATTAGTTTTATAGGACTTGGACTTTCATAGACTTGGCAAATGCATTTTTCAGAAGTTTGTAAGTACTGTGAGCGTTCTTCTTATATTGTTCATATCGATATCGGAATTATATCATATCGACCGAAATTAAATCTATTGTGATATAAATTTTGGCCATATCGTCCAGCCCTAGTTGGGTCTAGTTACAGTAAGATAACAGTTCTGGGACTGCTGCACAAATTAGTGTATGATTTATGCATGTATAGGCAGTCCAGGTAGTGCTGGTTGTGCTCTTATTTGTTCATCTGAGATTTTAGCAATTTTGCGATTTATGTATTTATAGAAATCGTGAGATTCTGGAGCTGGGTTTGGACAACGAGGACTCTGAACATGAGAATGATGAAGATACCAATCAAAGTAAGCATACAGTATTACAAATGGTGTATTGTCTATAGCTTTTTTATATATGCTGCATTTTTATAAAAGGCTTTGTACTGTCTTTGTGTCATGCACATTAGATAAATCTGTTAGTGACACTTTCCAGTCAATATTTTTTTATGGATTTACCTGTCATTTTGTATTTAATTTAAAATAAAAATTAAAAAAAATATTTGCATAAAGCTGACATCTTGTAATAAAAATATAACACTGGGGATAAACTATTTAGGTTGAAATTTGAAAGCGTAAAATGCTATTTATTCAATTCTGACAGCCCTAATTGGATACTTTTCTGTGATAAGATATTGGATCTAACAATGACACTAAAGAAAGATATTCCTGAGGATTTCTCTGCTGTTTGTGGGACTGCCCCATTCACATTCATGTTGTTTACATGATCATCCAACCCCTCAGGCTCCACCCTGCAGGACAAAGATGAGGACCCTGTCCCGGCTGAAACGGGACAAAACCACCCTTTTTTCCGCCGCTCCGACTCCATGACCTTCCTGGGCTGCATCCCCCCTAACCCGTTTGAGGTTCCCCTGGCTGAGGCCATCCCTCTGGCTGACCAGCCCCACCTCCTGCAGGTGAGTCAGCATGCCAGACAGCCACCAGGTGGTATTTGGTCAAGGCCTTTATGTGACGTGACGTGTATTCCCTCAGCCAAATGCCAGGAAGGAGGATCTCTTTGGCCGTCCCTCTCAGGGCCTGTACTCCTCCTCCTCCTCGTACATGGCGACTAAGGGCCTGGCCGAGGCCAGCGTGGATAGGAACTGCCTGGAGGTAAACATGGGCTCCTCTCTACCCTCCTCCTCCTCTCAGGTATACCACCCCTCTCATCAGACACACACAAACCGGCACCTGCCTTCCAGTAGCCGCACTAGGCTTAGCCGGGCGCCCAGTGCAGCTACTGGAACTCTCTGGACAATTCCCATGCCCCATTGGTTCATGAGCGCACGCAGCTCGCAACACAGCAGCGTTGACAGGGCACCGCTGTGGCCCAGCAGGTCCTGCCCACCAAGATGTCGTACTCTGCCAACCTGAGGAATGTGATGAGCGTGGAGAGCAGCCAGCGGGGCGCCCAGGAGCTGGCCGAGCAGGAGCTGGAGGCCCCCGAAGCGGGCCCCTCGCCCCACGACCTGGCCGCCCAGCTCAAGAGCAGCCTGCTGGCGGAGATCGGCCTCACGGAGAGCGACGGCCCTCCCCTGCCTTCTTTTAGGTAGCTTTGTTTTCTCCTCTTGTGCCCTGCTTGTTTGAGCCATGGTGTGTCTGAGCTCAGCATGGCTGCCTGTGTACTCTCCTCCTCCAGGCCCCACTGTAGCTTCATGGGAATGGTGATCTCACATGACATGCTGCTCGGCCGCTGGCGTCTGTCGCTGGAGCTCTTTGGCCGGGTCTTCATGGAGGACGTGGGAGCGGAGCCTGGCTCGGTATGACCACCTGAACCTCGTGTCTCTGGACACGGTCACATAGTGTGTTGGTCCTCTGGAGGCGGAGCTACTGGACCTCCATAGACACATAGTCTAAGGTAAATATGTGCTTATTCCAAGCCTGTCCTTCATGCTTTAACACCTTAGATCCTGACTGAGCTGGGGGGCTTCGAGGTGAAGGAGTCAAAGTTCCGGCGGGAGATGGAGAAGCTGCGCAACCTGCAGTCACGTGACCTGGCGCTGGAGGTGGACCGCGAGCGTGAGCAGCTGATCCAGCAGACCATGAGGCAGCTGAACGCACACTTTGGCCGGCGTTGCACCACCACGCCCATGGCCGTGCACCGCGTCAAGGTCACCTTCAAGGACGAGCCGGGCGAGGGCAGCGGCGTGGCGCGCAGCTTCTACACGGCCATCGCCCTGGCCTTCCTGTCCACGGACAAGCTGCCCAACCTGGACTGTGTGCAGAGTGTCAGCAAGGGCATGCAGGCCAGCAGTACGTGTCACCACGATTACAACTCAAGTATGAAGAGACTTAGTATCTTAGCCCCTCTTGTTTCTGCTCTGCCATGTCACATGCTGCGTCAGTTCACACTGCCACCACCGGGGGGAGGGGGGACGGGGCTGGGCTCTTGGTAAACCCTCCACTCTGCAGGTGCTTGTCCTCAAGACGTTGGCTCAACTAGAACGGGCTCAGCATTTTCATCCACGTGAATAATAATAATATGACAAAAAAAAAACATCCTTATTGAGGTTACAAAGTTTAAGTGAACCTATTTACTCATATTTATATGAAAAACTTTAAAATGTTAGTGGCGATGGGAGATCTGCCCTGTAGTCATGCATTTGAAATATTTGTGTTTTGAGACAATACAAGGTAGTTTGAGTTTGAACTAACATTTTGGTCAAGTGTTAGTTCATGGGGAACATCTGCTGGACGACTTGAGGCAAAACAATTGCATGTTTGGGGTTTACCAATGTTGCAGTCACATTTTTTTAATCTTAAAGGTACACTGTTACCTCCAAAACCCCAAATATCTTCCCTGGCCACTTTCAGGTGTGGATAGAGGTTGTTCTCTAGCTGCTTTCAGCTGGCGGTCAGCATTAGTGGAAAGCACTCCAAACCTAGTCTTACCTTGGGCTCTATTACAGACTTCTGCAGGCACTGTAAAGGGCCCTTCAGATTAACCGCGCAAAACGCGCAGCGTGTCCCTACGCACAGGTGTGCGGAGCAGCGAGCAAGAGTTCAACCACGGCGAACTCTTGCTCGCTGCTCAAGTGTCCACACTGCAAACAGTGTGAGGTGGGGGAGGGGCAGGACAGCCTGTTGTGACAACAAAAGAGAATTGATTGCAGTTCTGCTATGAATATCCTGAAATAAAATGTTTGTATAATGCATAGGAATGACCAGATGCCATGACAGCATTACTGGTAGCCTATGTTTCATTAATGTTATAGGGTAGATACTTGGTTATTACCTGCTGGAGTTAGCTACATTTTCAAGCTGCGTTTTCCTCCTCTCAGCTCAACACTTCAGTTGCAAACAGGTTGCAAATGATCTGTTGTCGGATTGGGTTTTCTCCTAGCAAAATAAGAGCGCTAGCTAAACAGAAACCTCTGAACGGCCCTTTAGGCAGTCACACTGTCAATGGTGATAGTTATTTACTGATCTTGGCCTGTGTGACTGCATGCGCCCTAACGTACGTGTGTGTGTGTGTGTGTGTGTGCGCGCTCCTCCTTGTATGTGAAGACCTCATGCAGCGCCTGAGGAACAGAGACCGCGAGAGAGAGAGGCGCAGCGGAGGAATCCGTGCCGGCTCGCGAAGAGACCGAGACAGGTGAATGCAAGGTCACAGCAGCACTGACTGTAGGCACGCTACTGCGCGGTGGCTGCTGCTAACACCCTCCCCGTGTGTGTGTGTGCGCGTGTGCGCCAGGGACTCGAGGAGGCAGCTGTCCATCGACACGCGGCCGTTCAGGCCGGCGTCGGAGGGCAACCCCAGTGACGAGCCGGACCCCCTGCCCGCCCACAGACAAGCTCTGGGGGAGAGGCTGTACCCACGCGTGCACGCCATGCAGCCGGTAAGTCTGTCTGTCTGTCTGTCTGTCCCCCTCACGTGTGCCGGCCCTAGTTTAACCACCCGTGTGCTGTGTGTGCCCGCAGGCCTTCGCCAGCAAGATCACTGGCATGCTGCTGGAGCTGTCTCCAGCGCAGCTGCTGCTGCTGCTGGCCAGCGAGGACTCCCTCAGAGCCCGCGTGGAGGAGGCCATGGAGCTTCTGATTGCACACGGAAGGTAGCCAGCTGCACCCGGTCCTTATTGTTGTAGTAGTGCCGCTGCAGGGCTTCCTGTTAAGTCAATGTTATTTATATAGCCCTTAAGTCTCAAAGGTTCTTTCTCTGGCTCTGAACAACTCTTGTCTTTCTCAGGGAGAACGGTGCAGACAGCATATTGGACCTTGGTCTGCTGGAGGCCCCAGAGAAAGCTCAGGTAGACCCAGTCACTGTGCCCAGGCTGTGTTGGCATGTATATGCATATGTGAACAGCTGTAATAGGCTTGCAATGAATCATGGATGTCCCTGTGAGCCTCGTATAAAGCTGCAGCCGGGCATCTGTAATGGCAATAACAGACCCTGGTGGTCCACATCACAGCCTGTAGCCTGACCATGGCTTGTGCTTACGGTGCCCCAGCAGGAGAACAGGAAGCGCCACGGCTCCACCCGCAGCGTGGTGGACATGGAGCTGGACGAGGCGGACGACGGCGACGACAACGCCCCCTTGTTCTACCAGCCGGGCAAGCGAGGCTTCTACTCCCCCCGGCCTGGCAAGAACACAGAGGCCAGGCTCAACTGCTTCCGCAACATCGGCAGGTGAGGAAGAAGCCTCAGCCAAGCCAGTCAGAGTAGCTAAAACCAATATATTAAGCTAAGGACCCCGTGGCACATGGACCCCCTATCGCATATAAAATATTTGGTTGCCAGGTCAACAATGTTTAGGGCGGCCTATCGTTTGGAGGACCCCCTTCTGTACCGCTGAGGGTTGAAGTCCTCTGTATTAAAGCATGTGTTTATTTTTGTAAACATGAGGATTGACTTGTTTTCTTTCCCAGAATACTGGGGCTGTGTCTGCTGCAAAATGAGCTTTGTCCGATCACGCTGAACAGACACGTCATCAAGGTTCTACTGGGCAGAAAGGTAAGGGGGCATGTCTCCACAACCTATGACTGCTTTGACTTTAGCCTGGTCCTGGCACTAAGAGGCCACCTCCGCTTCATCTCCGCTTCTACAGGTGAACTGGCACGACTTTGCTTTCTTCGACCCGGTGATGTACGAGAGCTTGCGACAGCTCATCCGACACTCCCAGGCCGGAGAGGCAGATGCTGTCTTTGCTGCTATGGACCTGGCCTTCGCCATCGACCTTTGTAAAGAGGAGGGCGCAGGACAGGTAACGGAATATTCCTAATGGTGAAGTATGTGATTCGTTCTTAATAGAATAGCTGGAACCTTGTTAGCAGTTGGCAGTAAGCAGTAATGGCATTTTGATGGCATTTGTCTCAATATTATGTTGTCCAGCACTATATGTTTGAAGCCTTTTTTATTTATTTTTTATCTGTGACTCAGTTCTCCATGTTGGTCCTGCAGGTTGAGCTCCTGTCTGGTGGGGTCAATATGCCTGTGACCCCTCTCAACGTGTACGAGTATGTAAGGAAGTATGCTGAGCACAGAATGCTGGTGGTAGCCGATCAACCTCTCCATGTGAGTTCCACACCATGTAGGGCTGGCCCCAAATAAGCAATTATTCAAGTATTTGTTTGTTGGTTATGAATTTGATTCTAAATATTGGGATTGGAGTATTTTTTTTTCTTCTTCACATTATGCATGCATGTTTTCCTATTAATCCCTACTGTCTCTCTATAAACCCGCATGTTAAAAATGTTATTGCCTGTCCTACACTGTCATCAACACAATTGATTGCAATTAGCTCTGTAAGAAGAGAGCGTAGCTATTCATTCAACACACACTCTTATTGGCTAATATATGCTATTGGACAGCTCTGTTTGGGTCAATTGTCGTGTCAAAGCAGCCATTTTGAGCATATGGCTATGTTTACATGTGTGCTCACAGAAGCTAGGAATGGAATACTTCTGCCAGCTAATATAAAATGAATGCAACAGCAGTCTGTGCAGTATTTATTAATGTAGTGTGTTTTGGACTAAATATTTAATTGGATTGTCTGGACTCTTGCTAATGTAACAAGATTGTTTATTATCGATGGACTATGCATACTGTTATTGGTGGTCTGGTGGATAATGTGTCTTCATAGGTGAGTAGTTGAGTTAAAAGCATTGATTTTACTTGCTGTTGTACAGTTATGTGCTATTGAAAACCTGCTAACGGTCCTGCCGCCCGCTTAGATGTTTAACAGGTTATTGAATATTAATTGGTCAAGTGTTTTTAATGGTGTTTTTGAGAATGAGCATTCAAATACTTGTTCGGAAATACCATCAAGAATTCGAAGCCTGTTCAATGGTCTTCGGGCCAGCCCTAAGAATATATGTACTATGTCCAGCTGAGGTAACTTAGATTCTGCCTGAAGAGACAAATGTATCACATGCGAGAAGGTAGAGATTGGGCATCTTTCTCAGGAATATTTACAGGTAAATTGATAAACCCTGTGACCTTGCATTGATTGGCTTGTGAGTCGGTCACTAACGTATCCTGCACCCACTCATTAATCCAGGATCATTTTGACTAAATGAATAGGTCAATATTTGCAGCCTTGACATGCTAACAAGGCTGGTGAACAAAACATGTTCCACATTGTTCAGTCTTGCTACATAATCTGATCAAACTCTGTCCTGGCAGGCCATGAGGAAAGGCCTGTTGGACGTGCTTCCCAAGAACGCCCTTGAAGATCTGACAGCGGAGGACTTCCGACTGCTGGTGAATGGCTGTGGAGAGGTCAATGTCCAGATGCTCATCAGCTTTACCTCTTTCAATGATGAGTCTGGTATGTGTCTACCTGCCTTCTGTCTGACCTCTCTGATATATCTACCTGTCTTCTGTTGTAGTAGTAAGTTTAATTTCAGGACGCCATACAGAACACTCAAGGACATCTTACATTGTACACAGGCAAATATAAAGATCTGAAGAAAACATTTGGTTAATATGTATAATATAGATTTGGACTTATAGAAACAATATACAATAGAATTAAAGTTAAATAATACATGCTTATTTGGAGGGCAGGGTTAGAAAAATGAGAGTGGAACAGAAGGTAAAATGCTATAGGCACCCCTGAAGAGATGAGTCTTGAGAAGCTTAGCAAAAGAGGCGACTGTGGTAGCATGTCGTCTTTGCATGGAAAGGGCATTCAAGAGTCTGGGGGCAGAGCAGCTGAAGGCCTGAGCCCCCATGGTGGAGACATTTTAGTGAGTCGTGACTTCCAAGGGGACAGAGAGGTGAGACGTATGGGGTGAGGGGAAAAAATCGATACAGCATTGTATCGCAATATTTCCCAATGGCAGTACTTTATCGATACATGTACGCAAAGTATCATAATTTCATTATATAAATTGCATTTGGTGTATACAATATTTGACATGTTCATGTCAGTTGTCTTGACAATCACATTTTGCAGCAATACAATTTGTGAGAACAAACAAATGTTAACAAAGATTTCCTTTGGGGACATAATTTGAAGTTGGAAATTAATAAATTGTAGAATATCTCAATATTTCTTAAATCACAATATCGTATCGTGGCATAATTATCATGGTAATATTGTATTGTGGGGTCTCTGGTGATTCCCGCCCATAGGGTTGTTCCCTCTCATGAACCTGATGGACAACAAGTCCATCAGGTTCATGAGATCAGAAGGATCTTTTGTATGTTTATGAATGTGATTGTGCGTTTGGGCTGTTGCTTTGGGAGAGGAGCAGGTATTTCAAATAAAGTGGGTTTGGCTACGTGTGCTTTTTTTTTTTGTTTTTTTTTGCAGTTCATTACAGTAAGCACATGCTGTCTGTAGCTAAGAGACAACAAATTAGCCTGACGCTGGCGCTGACTATTATAAGGGACCGTAAAATTAATAAGTTAGTACATTTTAAACTAGAGATCTCCATCTAAATGACAGAGCCGCACAATAAATTACTATGGTAATAGTAAATTAACTACATAGTAGGTCATATAGACTAGTGGTAGTAAGCTAGGAAAAATGCAATCCGTGATTTCCTAACCAAATTGTTTGTTGTAGAATAAACACTACTTGCTAATATGCAAATATGAATGTGAGTATTAAAATAAACATATTTAATTAAATGCAAGTCATTTAAAAATGTCAGATTATATTTCAGATACCTCTTATTTAGCCAGTATGGTCATGTCGTTGGTATTACATTTCAGTCAAAGTGGTATTTTAAAGGTCTTTAAAGTCCTTCATGTAACTTTGAGAACCCTGGGGGTACCCTGATATATACTTAAAACAATCAGATGTTGTGGAGCCAGGGAGTTTAAAGGCAATATATTCAAATGTAGTGTAAGCAGCCAAACTACAGATCTGGCTTTCAAAATGTTGTGAGAGAACGGCAACCCTGCCCCCACATCCAGTGGTGCGAGGTTGACAGATGTAAACAAAGCCAGGTAAGGCGGCCTGATTAATAAGATCAATAAGGGCAATCAATGATTATTAATAAGGGAGAGAGTCAGAGAGGGAACGGACATTAAATAAGTCATGTCATTGGCAATCAAATTTGTAATTACTGTAGGAATCCGACAAAGTGCGCGGTGGGTTGGGTGAGGATTGTGAGGGGTGATGCGTCCAAAAGGAGCAGAGACCGGTTGGAGAGATGATGTTGCTGCTAAATGTGTAGTTTCTGCGAGAATCATGGTGGACATATCTCGGCTAACAGAGAATTGCAAGGTGATCAAGCAGAGCTGGGGGGGGGGGGGGGGTGGTGTTGGACCTTGACTTTAGTTGTAGCAGCTCAGCTGCTGAGTATTCCAGGAGAGATTAGATGGGTATAAGGTTAATCCACATCAGGGGAGAAGCAAGACAATGTAGAGTAGAAGGCGGAGGGATATGACTGCTGTAGTCCTCTGAAGCAGGTGGGAAGTGCTGAAGCACAGCTGAAAGCTTTTTTTTTTAATGTAAAACAGGTGGAGTGCCAATTAATGATAAACAAATAGGATAAATTCCAGTAAGTCATACGTCCTCTCCAGTTTATGCTTTGATGACGGGTGTAGTAGAGCCCTCCCGTTGTAGTACACTACCGGTACTGTATGCTAGTAGTAGCCCAGCCCCAATACTACAGTTGCTAGCCAGGACGTTTTCGTAACTCGACGAGTTGTAGAGCAGTCGGTGGGATAAGATAACATCGGAAGTCCCTAAAAACGGATAACTTTATAAAACTAAATAAAAAATTCTATTCATGTTTTAGCTTCTAAAATATGACACTGAAAGAGAAGCGGCTGCGTGCTCCCCACAGAGATTGATAAAACTGTCTTCTGTTATGGCTGTCTTCTATGTTGCATCTGCCTTCTCTCTATTGTCTTGCCTATATTTCTCATTGCCGTTTCTTTAACTTCTCAATTCTCCATGACAGGTGAAAATGCAGACAAACTGCTGCAATTCAAACGTTGGTTCTGGTCCATTGTTGAGAAGATGAGCATGACGGAGAGGCAGGATCTGGTGAGTGTTTCCACTTTTGGACCTACCTACCTATTTTTCTGACTGATAATATTGTATTTACACATGGTGCTGACACAAGACATAAGTTAAAGTGCTGCGCTGCTTCTGTGCTCTATTCTCTCTCTCTCACACACACCAGTGTTAATATGAAATATTTTCGTCAACTTTTGCATCACTAAAACGAGACGTTAACAAGACGAAAATAGATCACTGATAATAAAAACTAAGACTAAATTTAAGATGTATTTTTGTTGACGAAACGAGACGAAAACGTTAGTGGTATATTTTAAATGTATAAACTCTGCCTGCATATATCATTTACCGTAGTTTCATACTTACATTTTAAAACTTCCTGTGTATGAGTTAATTGCACACACGTGTGCAGCCTCCCGGCTGGCGAGACAGTGTGATAATCAACTGTAACTGCACACATAAGTGGGCAGCACTATGTCAAATTTGTCAGGTGATACGGTCTTGTCACGGTCACGTTTATATTACTGCAGTGACAGATCGACAGATAACAAATTTTTGCTCTACTGTATGGTAGGATAATCTGACAAAGTAGGACAGAATGACAGAAAATCTGATCAATTCCATATGCATGAAGGTCTTAAAAAGTAATCAAATAGCCTACAGCGCTAATCTGGATTCCTTACCTTACCATAGTTGCCTTCCAGATTCAAATGAATGAATGAATTTGAAGGGACAAAATAACTTGGAATGAAGGAATAAAGGGTTATAGCTTGACTGTCTGGTATGCTACCATATCATCTGCATGCAACAACCCATACCGGCTTTTGCATTTGTTTAAAGTGAGAAAATATTTTGACTAGAAGTTGACTAAAAAGTAATTACTTCTCGTTTACGAAAACTGTTTTCTATTTTCGTCGACTAACATAGACTAAAGTTATTTGGAATGAAAATGAATAAAATGTGACTAAAACTATTAAGCATTTTCGTCTAAAGACTAAATATAAAATTGCTGCAAAAAAAAAAAAACACACACACACCAGACAGCGACAGCTGATACGTTTTCCTCAAGGCCAATGAGTAGGCTATTGTATTGTTTAGGTAAAGGTATTTTTCATGACGATTGCATAATTCCAGCCAACTACATTTAGAATAAATACAAAAATATGGCATTTGTTTTATTTGCTTCAAGTTTTGTAGCCTACCTATTTTGCCAAGCAATGTTAGTGTAACCAATCGCAACGAATAATTAATGTCACGCGACAATAGCGGTGCGTTTAGAATTGGCAAACATTTTTCCGTTTGCAGCAAACTGAAGAGGTAGTTCTCAACGAGCACACATTGACGCTGGACGAAGGGTGACAGTTTCAATCTAATGTTTGGAATGTTTACACAAAAAGTTCAACATTCAAGGTCAAAGCAAACATGTTCGCCACAAACATTCGCCAATTCTGAACCCACCTCTGTCATTCTGCTGCTGGTTAAAATATCTACCGTCGCTGCAAACCTAAAATAATTATAGTAAGTTGACATTTTGCCATTTCTTAATTCTAACAATTTTGAGTTCACTTTAGAAGGCACACTACGTAGCCACATAGCCTACGATCTCCCAAACATATGAACTGTGACACTGTCATCCTAAAATACTGGATAAAGTTACTGCTCCGTCTGGCAAAATCATGGTCGCTGGTGTAGGGCACATCAATATGTAATTCACAACAAACCTTTACCACGACAGTGTGTTGGATGCTTGTTTTGAATATAACATGTTTCCCGTGTTTCAGTTAAACTTCTCCCTGCTTCCCTTGTCGACTCCTTGGATTAGGCCTATATAGTCAGTCATTCCACCCTTGTCTTTTCTTGTCTGCCTTTTAAAATGACAATAATATTGTTTATCGTGATTATTTCTGGGACAATTAATCGGCCAACAAAAACCAGTTATCGTGACAGGCCTACCACCCACACAGGTGTCTGAAACAGTGGGGTTCTGGAGGCACTTTAATGCACTTGAGGCGTGAGGCACTTCCTAACCCTTAACCCCGTGTCTTCCTCAGGTGTACTTCTGGACCTCCAGTCCGTCTCTTCCGGCCAGTGAGGAGGGCTTCCAGCCAATGCCCTCCATCACCATCCGACCACCAGATGACCAGCACCTGCCCACGGCCAATACATGCATTTCCCGCCTCTACGTGCCACTCTATTCTTCCAAACAGATCCTCAAACAAAAACTCCTGCTAGCCATCAAGACAAAGAATTTCGGTTTTGTGTAGAGGTTCAACAGATGACAGTACAAACCTGAGAAGAAGAGAAAAAAAAGTTTACTGTTGTGTAATATTTACCTAGCTCCTTTTTCTCTTATTTTTTTTTTGTAGATTTATTTTTTGTCTATACAATTTTATGAAATTCGACAACTGTCGCTATCTCCCCTGGTGGTTAATATTAGTCTGTGTTGTGGACACAGACCACTTGTTTGTTTCTTTTGTTTTAACTTTTTTTTTTTTTTTTATGATTATGAAGAGATACAGTCCTGAACATTCCTGCATTGGCATTGTAAAGATGTAAAAGCCCAGCTCTGCTCCATTGGCTTCAAACTTTACTTCCCAGGAAATTGGCTTGACAGAAAACTGTCTGCCGAAACCCAGCCAAAGACGACAGCAGTAGACGTATTTAAAACGCAAGAAAAGACGCACTGTGATTATAATTTTTTTTTCCGCCCTGAAAAGAATACTTATTATCACTGACAGTTCACTGCTGCCTTTGTGGAAAGTCATTTTTTCTTGTATAGGGGGAGTAGGGAATTTCAAAATAAACTTGGATGCAAACTATATGGTCTTTATATCCTTGCCTACGACTGTTATTTATCAATGTAAACTAAACTGATTTAACAATACAAAAAAGTTTACATACTTTATTTTTTTTTAAAGCAGTGGATGTCAAATCAAGGTTATCAAAATGGAATGAATTATATTTTTTCACGCATAAAATATTGTTTACAATCAAATGTTGCATTTATAAAAGCTGAGCAGAGACCATCCTACAGTACATAACATTTGTTTCACCAATGATGTCATTTAGTACAGTCTCTTCAGCTTTTATCATGTATCTAAATGGTTTCAGACAAATCCTCATTGTAAACGCCCCATCATGAGCCAAGTCATGACTCAAGTTAATTTATCCAGCACATTTAAAAACAACCAAAGGTGAACAAAGTGCTGTAGCCTGCAGTTAGGCAAAAACAACAATAAAATGCAACATAGCCCATGACCCTTAAACGCCAAAGAATATACGTATAAGTATGAGACAAGTGAGGGATGATCTGATAAAAATAAGACTAGAGGCCACAACTGAGACGGCACGATCACCCTATGTTCTCAACCGAGACTGGAAAATGAGTTGGTTTGATTATCTAATGTTCGAATCAAAGCCCAACCGAGATCGTGCGTCGACCATGGCCATCTTGATGGCGTGCAAATAAGTTAATGGGTATTGTTCCTGTTAACGCATACGCCTACCCAATTTCACTGGGTGATCGTATGGCAACGTGAGTGCAATACTGCACCTATACATTAGGAATACTGTACGTAAACAATCATCCTTTCGGCTGCTAACAGTGAAACTTTATGTAGGCTAAAGGGGACGAATTATACCTCGACGTAGCCTTTTGCCTTTGCTAACCAATCAATGAATGGGATCAGTGCAGAAGGATCAGCATCTTCAGTTCATTCGCACTACGTCACATAAGCAACTGCTCAACCCTTCCCGAAAGGCTGGCTCAAAGTGGGACACTGGCAAAATGGGACAGTTAAACTTTGCAGCCAATATATTTTAGTGTGTAGACTACACAAATTTTGCAGCCAATATATTTTAGTGTGTAGACTACACAAACTTAATGCCAAACCAGTGTTAATCATGGATGTATAATGCTTTCATAACGTCAGTTGATTTAAAAAAAATAGTCACATTGGTCATGACGTCAGAAAGGTGGGTTTGCCATCGCGTTCATTGACAACATAATCTCTGATTTGATAACGTTATGAGGTAATATTTATAAAATAAAATAAATGTTTAATTCACATATTATAAATGCTTTGTAAATGTAAATCAAAATGACTGACTTAAATGTGTTTTTTTATAGCATACTGTTAAAATGTTACACCCTGTTTACAAAATATTTTAGTCATTTGAATATATTTCAATTTTGAGGACCATGTAGCCTAATGCATTCTGTCTTGACATACATCTTTGTAACTGAATTAAAAAAAATACTTTGGGGTGATGGAAGATGGAGAAGAACTTGTCTCCAGTGTCTTTTTTTTTAGGAAGTGTACTTATTCCCCCACCAAGTTTAGTCTACGATGTTTTATATCTTACCTTTAATATTACTGAATGTAAAAGTTATTTTATAAACTTTTTTCTCACTTTAATAGGCTGTTCTTATCAATTTATATTTTAAATTATATAACATTTGTAATTTCATTAGGCCTATAATTACATTGTCCTGCTTGAATGTCTAAAGTGACAAGGGGAAAACTAATATTTAGAAAATACATTATTTTTAATCAATATAAATATATGCCTATCAGTTGTTTTATTAAATTTCACAAATAATGTAAGACAATAATCAAAATATTGAAATGACTTAGCCTATCTCATTTTATTCATTAAAACATGTTTTAACATGAAATGTTCCAGAAAGCAAATATCCAGAAAGTGTTCAATTTTACAAATAGCCTACTCAACCTATATGCTTGACCGGTTGGAATGTTTCTCTAGCAAACTCATGGATACAATTGTTGCACGTCTTTGTAAATTCAGCTCTAAACCCTCTTGTGTTCCTTTCTTGTTTAATACTTTGGATGTAAGGGTTATATAAAAAGTAACATTTACATAAGGGTTAATCTATTTCACAGACCAATTTGATTTATAAAATGGCTCTACCTGCAATTTGCATATCAAAGTTTTATTATTCACTGCCATCTAGTGTATATTTGTGATTAGGCTGCATGTAATTGAAAAAATAATTTAAAGTTTTTATCTATTATCTCTAGAAGATGTTGCATGGATGCCAGGGCTAAAACAACACGCGTGGGATTAATGTATTAGATTACAATACAATTTAGTTGGAATAAAATTCCAGAGATTCTGCTATTTTATATTCCATATCGGAGTTTGAAAGAATGTTGGAAATGCTTACACCCTTCAACAGCTAGATGGTACAATGTTACATATAGTTTAAAAACATTAATTATTTAATTATTGAATCAACCCTCCCAATATTACCAGGCGTATTGGCCAAATTTAAAAGCAAATATTTTTAATTGCAAGTATTAGTGAAAGACACACTTCAAACTAAAGGAAAGCAACAATAAGAAGCAAACAAAAAAAGAAATATATATCATAAAAACAAAGTAAAGAAATTAAAAATTCTGCAACACATGAATCGACATGGATCTTATGGTGGTGAAATGTCAATGTTCGAGTCACGTTTGCTAGTGCCTCATGTAAATGACACAGCAGACCAACATGTTAAGTTGTAAGAAAGTGTAAAACAAATGCTAAATTGCAAACACTGATGAGTTTGGATAAAGACACACTTACAGTCAAACTTTCTGTATTCCTCCGATACCATTATTTAGACCATCTGTAACACCTCACAATCTCTAGCAATATTTGGTTCATAGTCTTTACTGGAATGCTAATATATTGAAAAGAAGTTAACTGATAGCTAAAGATGTAAACAAAAGAGTAATGAAACTGAAATGGGTCCAGTGCCTTTGGAACATGATTGACAAAACCTCCAAAGTTCCATGTCTCTGATCCTCAGATGGGATTCCAGACAGCCAGCAGACTTTAAAAAAAAAAAAGGAACAGCAATTGATCACAACACTATGGCTCATTATACAGGCACTCTTAACAACCAACCACGGACAAATAGTATTTGCAAATGCTTTAGTGCTTTGTTGTATTCCACTTAAGTACCATGTGGTTTGGTACAAACTATGTAGGTACCAGATTAGCATATTATGAATGTCTATTAAATTCAGCATTATATTCTCTTATCAACTTTTTGGACACCCTCATTGTCCTGATGTAATGAACCCTGCTACTGGGATCTAACATCAGGCAGGTAAAAATAAGTATTAAGAATTTGTTTGCAAATACTGTTTGACCTTACATGGATCCCGTTTCTTGCATCCGTGGAAACCAAGCATGAGACAAGTTCTAACAGTGGACACTTTTTCATACATCTGACACTGATAGTGGTTAAAATGAGATGAGCATGCCTTTTGGGAAATGCACAACCATGGAGTAGACAGGTTAGCTCAATAGACTACCCAACACACAGTATAATTGAAAATGATTTAAGAACCCATTAAAGGCTGAGGCATTTACTGTATATGCTTGTAAAATCAGACCTATTGTATTTAAAATATCCTGGCACAAGAACAAATTTGACCCAAAAAATATATATAATGATAAAAAAACAGAAGCAACATATAACAAGTTATATTGTTTACGGTAATCCATCGATTTATGCCATCTTTGCTTCCTTCTTTTCTTCCCTGCAACCATATTTTTTTTAGCACTCACCCACTTGTCTCATACTGGCTGGGGAAGCTGACAAAGCTAATGTGCAAACTAGCAGCTGGGGATGAGAAAGTCCAATTCTCAACACTCAAGTAAGCATGGTTTAGAAATGGTTCCCTTCATTAACATAGACTGGTTGGAGGGTTCACGAATACAGAGGAAGTATGGATGAATAATACATGACCTGAGACTGCAAGACACAGGGCTCTATAAACCTGCCTACAGGTCAACTCCATAATCTTGTGCTTGCATCTCTAAGGAGACTAAGGCGTGCCCATGGAAGGGGCGGAGCTAAGGCCTAGTCTCCACCCCCTTCATGCTGCAACAAGATGCGGACAGTCCAGCCGCTTATACTGTTAATAAATACACCATAAAATATTTAGCATATATATATCATATATATTTTAAAAGAACACCACATTTAAATAGGACAAACAAAATAAAAGTCAGCTCAAGAAGTTTCAATTTCGATTAACTGTTGAGACAAATCAAAAATGTTTTTTTTTTTTTTTTTTACAAGTTACACTTGCTTGTCTTTAAAATAGTTATAAGAATATAGCAATCAAGCATTACTCAAGCGTTATACTGTCATAATAAAAGCAATATTTGCAGTTTTCCTTTCATGTAGTATAACATTATGCAGCATACCAAGGTAAGTGAGGTGCAGTGTTTCTGAGATCTCTTGTATAAGATAGAAAGACGACCCCAGACTGAACAGGTACCCATAACAAAAACAAAAAAAAAAACACAGACCATCCTAGAGTTTTCATATTCCCTCCAAGATCAGACATTTCTCCTGTAAAGACCTATGGAAAGGCATTGTAATAGGATAGGATACCATAGGCCAAGCCTAAGGCTATGTATCGATATACAAGTTTAAATACTTATCATTTTCATTATTAGATAGTTTCTAACATTAATATATATTACGATATCTTTGCTTTGTTGAATGGAAGCATACATCATGTCACCGTTACACACAGTAAAATCCATATTTAGATTAACATCAGTATCTCACCTAAAGGATTATTAGGAACACCATACTAATACTGTGTTTGACCCCCTTTCGCCTTCAGAACTGTATTAATTCTACGTGGCATTGATTCAACAAGGTGCTGAAAGCATTCTTTAGAAATGTTGGCCTATATTGATAGGACAGCATCTTGCA
>JAODTR010000008.1:762694-813844 GCA_025399935.1 Amblyopsis rosae | reverse complement strand
CCCCCCCCCCCCCCCCCCCCCCCCCCCCCCCACAGACATGCAGAGACATTAAAGTGAAGGCCACGGAGGAAGGCCTTCTCCGAATGCATTTCAAATTGCTTCACTGTGAAACGTCACAATTCACGGATGCTACTGATTATAGGGTTAGGGGCGCCAGGTGAAACGTCTATGTTCAGGGCTAAATTGCTGTATGTGCATTTATAGTAAAATTGCTTAACGGTTACGGCAGTTTTTGAGCCGTTTCTCTTTATTCTGTTTACATTTCATTGCATGCATGTAACACGCACATAGCCTGCTAGGTATTTAGTCGTGCAATTCACACAAATAATCTGAAAGAAACACAGAGAAGGTGCATCTATCATTTATCAAAATACATAAATCTGGGGATTATTCAGACCACATTTAACTGTTTTACACCTTCGTGTCAGATACATTCATGATTGACCCAGGGGCGTTTCCAAACATGACACTGACTTATTGTAAATCTTCTCATGCTCCCTTCGCCACACACAAGCACACAACTAAACACACACCGGCTCACCATTCTGTAGGGCGGCTTTAGGAAGCAAGCTGCTAAACACTGCCAGATTGCATTTGTAAAAGAAGGCTATTGAATTTCTAGCTGAAGGTTAATGGCAATGAGCCGGTCCATGTCTAATGGATGTTAATGTGTGATTCCTGTGTAAATACGCGTGTGTGCGCTTGAGCGCGCGCACGTGTATCGGCGTGCTGCTCGGCTAAAAGTGTAGCGTGCATGCGCTCGTAGGTAGACATACAGTAGGTGTACTCTGTGTGTGTGTGTGTGTGTGTGTGTGTGTGTGTGTGTGTGTGCGTTAAATCATACTCGTCAAACAGGCAGCAAAATGGTCAGAACAGCAGGTGACTGCAGATATGCATTCAACCCTGTTTGTCCAGCAGGAGTCCTTGAACACCCCCCCCCCCCCCACACACACACACACACACACACACACACACACACACACACACACACACACACACACACCTTCATACGCCACAGGTGGGAGCAGAACACACAATAGAATGACTGTTGAATGTTCTAGAACCAGAGTTCTCCTCACCTCCACAGGCGGAGCAGACCGGTACAGTTCACAAATGCAATGCAGACTGTGAGAGCTAAATGAAGACTTTGAAGGTTATCCAAACCCGTCGTAGCCCGGCCGCCGTGTTTACATAAGTGATCTCCACAGAAGTTATTAAGTATCTAAAATTAGTCACATGAATGCACAATGTGAATATATCAGCATGTACGCACACACGCACACACGCACACACACACTCAACAAAGTCACATGGGCATAGGCCTACAAGCAGTGAAAATTGATTAGGACACAGGGGGCAGGAAAACAGATGACCGATGTCATTCCAACCATAGTAGTCTGCGTGTGTGTGTGCGTGTGTGTGTGTGCGCGTGTGTGTGCGTGTGTGTGCGTGTGTGTGTGTGTGTGTGTGCATGTGTGAGTGTGCCTCATATTATGTTTTATGTGTGCTGTTGCAGCATAGTACTATTCTGTGTCTGGACCTATACATAGTTATGGGTATGTGCACGGGTATAATGTATAGGCACATCCGTTTGTAAATGTGTGTGTGTGTGTGTGCCTGGGTTCTGCATTACTGTAATCACACAAGCAGGTGGCCTGACTACACCCCCCCCCCCACCCCCCCCCCCCACCCCACCCCCCTCTTTCCACCACACGCACATGCACATGCACACGCACACCCTTGTACACCCCATCCCTCCCCATTCCGCTGGTTCTCTCCTCAATGGAAAGCAGGTGTCCCGGGCCGTGGTCTGGGGACAGAATTGAATTAATGTGTGAAAACAAATGACTCCATCAGGAGCGTCTAGCCGGGGAAGGCTGTGACAGGGCACCGCCGTCTCGGGCACAGGAGGCCCCCCCGGGGAGGGGGCCCACCGCACCGCTGTCACCCGACACTGAGCCGGGGTCCGGGCAATATCCACACCTATTACACCAGGATTCATGGGAAAACAACAGCCGGGGTCAAAGGTGAGGCGGAGGAGAGGGGAGGGAGGTTTTGGGGGGAAGTAGTGGGGATGGAAGAGGACAGTTTGGGGGGGGGCATTTTCCTTGTATTACCCAGAGATCTTGTTTAGCCAGTGGCGGCTTGTTGGTCTGCCATTACACAGTCCAAAGGGGGGGGGTCTTGGCCCCCGTCCGCACGCACGACACCGAGGAAATGTTTTGTGTAATTGGAAGAGACGGTAGTCAATACACAGGTGGGAACCTTGCCCTTGATGGACACGGCCAGCTCTAAGACCGTCTCCCATTTCAGGATTACCCTGCTAATAACTTGGTCTGGCCATTTCCACGCACACGCCCACACACACACACACACGCACACACACACACACACACACACACAGAGACATGGAACGCACACTGTGAGTTCTGGCAGTGACACTGCAGCGGTGCACACAGAGCAAACGTCTGGATCCATTAAGTGCAGGGCCTTCAATGGCTCTGGCTTGGCAGAGCGCGCATGAGAACCATCTCGATGGGTTGTAAAAATGACAAAGTCAATATCGAAGATGACCGCAATTACAGCCTTCCTGGGGACCAAGGAGTCAACGGTATTACCGCGGAGTTACTGTAAGTGTGTGTGTGTGTGTGCTCTGCATACGTTTTATCATACCTTGTTGAGGCCACACGGTATAGACTCTAGTTAAAGTCTACTGTCCATTAGAGGGTTGTCTATCTATCCATTTTAAATAAACAGTGTGTCGTCATTGCCGCTCAGAGGAGAGTCTTTCCACTCCTCCCGCCCCGTCATCAGGCTTTCACACCACTGATGTCCGTGCTCCACACACCGAACACCATTTACACAAATAGGACCTCATCCACAGCCACATCTAGAATGCACAACGGCTATATTTACCAAATGTGTCTGCACGGCCTCCTAGCAACCCCCAACAACTAGTTACAAACTTCCAGAAGCCCCCCCCCTTCATCCCAAAACCCCCTACCCCCATGAGCGTACCCCACCTACAGCCACTGTAGCAGCTACCAGACTAACCACTGGTAATCTTATCATCTCCTATAGTTACACCCAGCCCGCCGTTACACCACCCTCTCTGAGACTCTCTCCAATCGCGCTGTGTGACCCCCAGCTGCCCTCTAACCCCAGCAGCGGGAAGAGGGGGGGGGAGCACTCAGGACTGTGTTGGGGCACCCTATTCCAAAGTGCTCGTCCAGACACTTTGGTATTGAGGATTACACACCCCGGTCGCCGCGACGATGGGAGGGGCCGCCCCACCAAGCCTAATATCAGGCCCCTAATTTGTGAAGAAATGTGTGGAATGACATATCAGCAGCTATCCAAACAAGAGGGAGTGGGGCTTATGCTGGGTGGGGGAGGGGGTTATGTAGGGTCCTGGGGAAACTTGACTGACCACTGGTGGCTGATTGGTGGCCTGGGTGTGGCGCTGACGAGCTAATGTCCACGTCTGCCCAACGAGGGGGGGGGGGGGGGGCGGCACATGTCTAGGTCTCTATTTCACCCTTGTTGAATCCCAGTCTGGTCGTCTGGAACAAATGCTGAGGCGTGTAATGGGGGGGTGATACTTATCGGCTCTGGTAGCATTATCTGGGAGCAAACAAGGGGGAGGTGGTGCGCCTCTGATGTATGGAACAGGGGGGGACCTGCCACTGTGTTACGTACGTGCAGGCCTGTCTGCATGTGCAGACTCTCACACCATCCATTTACACTTGGAGACGCGTGCACACACACACACACATACGAGCGACGCATAGTGAACAGCACATGGACGGCCTGCAGGGCTTATCGGCTAAGTACAGCAATCAGAGCTAGGGAAAGGACATCATCAATCTAATAAGGTTTGAAGGTGACTTTCCTCCCTTGGCAACGTGTTGCACACAGTCAACTGTACTGCATTTTGTTCTTGCCATGTTCATTCATTTGACACAAAGCAGACCTGATTGGTGGGTGGGCATAGGGATTTGAGCAGACATATCAGATCTCTTCATCTTGTTCTGTTACCGGCGCTGCTCCCGCTGTATCTTCGACTGTACATTGTGCTCTGGGGTCTACATGACTCCATCGGAGAGGTCGCCAGCATGTTTTTACAATTCTGAGCGAGAGAGAGAGAGAGAGAGAGAGAGAGAGAGAGAGAGAGAGAGAGAGAGAGAGAGGGGGGTAAGTTATGAGGGAGTGGTAATGAGGGATGGCTGCTTGATTGTAAAAAAAAGGAGTCGTACCTCTATACTGTGTAGGGCTGAACGATTTTGGGAAAATATCTAATTGTGATTATTCTGACAAATATTTGCGATTGCGATTTCATTTGCGATTTCGTCGAGCTTTAGTTTTATATTCAATGCGTAATAGACAAATGGCTGTTACCATGTCAACTATAATTATATATATATATATATATATTTTTTTTTTATAAGATAAGCCTAATAATAGTTCTGTAATTCTGTAAACAATCACTGACATTGAAATGATGTTGATGAATGATGCCATGATGTTGAGGCATTCGTTATGGCCGAATTATTGACAATGGGGTGCACCTTGTCACAGACTATCATTCAAGTGTCTGACTCTGCACCTTGATGTGCGCTCACACAGTTTAAATATAGCCAGTTATGCTCCATTATACAATGCATTTGTGTAAGTTTACACGAATGACGGATGTATGCGTTGCACTGACTTTACGTTCACGAGATAAATCTCAATCAATTACTGATACACCGTATGGCATCACATTATTGTTGAAACTAGAACGCGCATAAAGTTGTCAAGCACGAGCACACATACACACACACGCACGCCCGCACACACACAAACACACGTTGAGCATGCAGTGTGGGAATGTCGATGCGAAACACATAATGCGAAAAATCTCGTTTTATAATATCGCGATTATATCGCAAACGCAATTAATAATCGTTCAGCCCTAATACTGTGATAAATTCAGTTATTGTAAGCTTTTTTTATATCACAATTCTCGAAATTAGCTACGGTATTAGTAACACTGTATTGTTAGGTTTTATATTGGAGGTAAAAGTATCTGTTCATTTGTTTATTCTGTATTCTGACATCTGGGAAGATTCATCCTTTATTTTCATTTTTAAACACCCTATGAGTAATGGGTCAATACATTTATAGTGGGCTTGTGTGATATTTTATATATTTGCAGGATTTGTCAACCAAGCTGGACTACTGACAAGAAAAACAAGCATTCATCTTCAAAATGCACCTTTATGAAAACTAAACCCGCACATAACTATCGAGGGGAATAAGGGATATAACGGTTTGGCTTCAAGTTCAAAACCCTCTCAAAGCTCTCTAATCACTGACTTACATCAAAACATTCAGGAGTCTGGTTTAATTATTTAAAATCAACTCGGCCTAAAAAGGTTTTGCCGCTGAACTTCCACACATTCCACACAGTGCCATGCAGTGAACCTAAAACATACTGTAAACAATGCATCACACTAGCTGCCAAACCAACTCAAACGTCCTGCTCAGCTCATGTCTGGGTTGGTACTATTATTTTTAAGGTCTAGAAAACACAGTGATAAGTTTGTTCAGCTTTTAATTAATTTATTCCCCATAATCAGCCTCATCAACAAACACACAGGGCTGGATTGTGTTGCCGAAGCTGTTCCCACAGTATAAACAAGGAATTACAGTGGGGAAACAGTGCTTCGCTTATCACCACCGTGACTTACACAAACCCCATGCTCGGTGCCTACAGCACCCAGATTTGCATTTGATTTAATTAACAAACAAAAAAATCTTTCCTCTAACAATGGCCAAATTCAACATGGACTGTATTTGAAGCTCCTGGCTCTGAGCACGGTAAGCTATGGAGTGTGTCGGCCCTTAACTTGAGACCTCAGTCTTAATTCAGATTGAGAGGGAGGGCCCTAGGGGTTGCTATGGATCTTTAAATGTGGCATTGCTTATCATTATGTGGTCACATACATAGCATACATTACAACTTGACAGGTGGAGTTGTTTCTTGCAGCTCACTATTGTATAGATTGTATCGGGTTGTTGCAGCATACACAGTTCCTTGGATGTCTGTTAGCACACACTTCGTCAATAAACCTGATTGATGGCGGAGTCAAGAGGTCTTAACGTAAATTAATTTATTACAGTCTGCTCACTCAACCACTCAACCCTCAATAAAACCACCCACACATAGCCTGCCACTCCCGACAAACATCCCAGAGACGCAAATAATCTCTTATCCAACACACCTATAACTCTCCATTACACATGCAATTCATGTGATATCTTAGTCTTGAGTTTATATTAAATGTTGCTATGTATACCAACATTTAATACATGCAAGTCTAAGATATACGTACAGCTGTCAGTTGGGAGTGTTTGTGTGTTGTATGCTAATAATCCCTATAGATCAGCTGGTGTGCGTATTCATAGACTTTATATTACAACTTGTTAAGAAAACAATCAATCGTTGTTGTAATTGTGAAAGCATTCTATAATGTCAAAAATCACAGATATTTCTGTTTTTGGAGAAGCCAAGAAATACAGGAATACTGTGTTTCCTTTCTAACTACAGTCATGCAATATACTTTATACTGTGAAGTGGGCAAAAGTTATTATTGCATTCCACACTATTTTTAAGTCTATAACTTTATGTTGGAGACATGAGCCTGCCTGCAGGCTAAGAGCTGCTGCTCAACTCTCAGCCTGTCAGCAGGACCAGCGTGGCTTTCAACAGCATGTAAAGGAGCTGCATGATGACAGAGCACAGAAGAGCAGGACCACCATCCAGGAGCTTTAGCCACATCTGAGTCTCAGGGCAAAAATCACAGAGGTGGTCGTTAGCAAGAGTTCAGTCTGATGCCCCCTACTGTCTGAATATAGGAGTGTAAAGGGGACCTGGGGTGTTCAGGCCAGCTGGCCTATATAGAGAAACTAGCAGCAATCAGGCTGGGTAACATTGTGCTTTATATTCAAAAGGTGTTGGTGTGGATAGTACTTGTCTGTAGTATGTCACTCTATGTATAACATGTATTACAATTGTATGTACAATTAATTACATTTATAAAGAGTTTATTTTTAATTGCTGTTTTCAACATATTTTAAACGTTTCCTTATTTTCTGTTAAAGCAAAGCACACACACACATGCACACACATATGGACACAACCTGTATGAGCAGAGCAGCAAAGGTTTCATCACCAAACACAATTCGCAAGGCAGCGCTGGCTTCTAGAAGGTGGCACCGGAGGAACACACAGGGTTCCTGAAACCAGTCTGCTATAATAGGAGGAGGAATAACACAAGAGAGATTGGCACGCAGGGAAAATGAGTGTGGCAAAGCCAGAGCCCCCCGACGCCTGGGGGACTCTAGCAAATAAACACATCCTCTGAATCCCTTTTCTATCACACTGTAAATCTGCTGTGTGTGTGTGTGTGTGTGCGTGCGCGCGCGCGTGGATGCGTGTGTGTACATGAAGCTGTCTAAGATTTCTACCGTGACTGTGAACCAGGAAACTGCTCCATCTGCTACCAATGTAGCCCCTTCCATTACATTTCCTCCCTGTAAAGGGCAACCTTATAGCCCATCACTTCCCGGTCGCTTTAAAGCCTCTCTGGAGGCGGTCCCTCTCCAACTGCCTGTGTTTGCCCAGCACATATAGTAAATACCCTGCATCCATCAGGTGATGCTCCACTCTGTCATGGTTAGGAGCCTCCACACAATGGACTCACTTAGCATGGACCCTACTGTACCAATATGCACATACCCAGCTTCACGCATACAAAGACATGGAGCGCTGACTCATAAATAAGCCCACGTTTAAGACAGAATGACAAATAATACCTTTTTTATCCAAGTCCATACACCCCTGAAAGTTGATGGACGATGATGAGTCTCTCTCTCTCTCTCTCTCTCTCCAGCAGGCAGTAACAAGACATAATCAAACAGGCAGAGGTACCACAGGGATAAGACAGGACTCAGCAACCGGAAACACACTGAGGAACTAGCACCTATTGCCGCAGGGTGCTACATTGAGAGCAAACAAACACGTGGCTCATTTAATAAGTAAGGGTAACATGCACAAACAATAATCAAATCAACACACAAATCAACAATCAAGTCAATGAGGAAAACAGAAAACCAGGACCATAACCAAACAAGGAACACATGAAGAGACTTTAACCTGGAATTCCTAGGGGCAGTTCTCTGGTTCACACACACACACATTGGTCCTGCTGATTAGATATACTATACTATACACATCTTATGGACCTGCAAGCAACAGATAAGGTTTTCTGCTACCGTTGAAAATGTTACAGTATTAAACGAAATAGTAATTTGACTGTTGTTGAAGTGTTCTCGCTACTGAGTATTAGCTAAACTGATATATCTAATATATGTATTAGTATCTGTGTACTTTATTAGTAACAGTAGGTATATTAACAACTGGACAAATAAGAAATTGATACATAATTGGAAGGTCAATAGAAGGTCACAACATCCATGTTAATTAAATCAGGAGAGCACATTTCTCAAGACAGGGTTGAACAACAGTTCACTCACTGTAAAATAGATGATCATCATCATGAACTAAAACCCCCAACTCTGCCTGTCGCCATTTAGTAGTCACCACCCTTTCTGGTTCAGTTGGCGCAGAGGAAAACGTGTGTGTGTGTGTGTGTGTGTGTGTGTGTGTGTGTGTGTGTGTGGAAAGGCGGGCGGCAGACAAATAAACACAACTTGTCAGAATGACAGCTGCAGACTTAAAGGCCTGGACGGGTCCTTCCCTGCCAGGGCAACATTTATTCACCTCTCCACTGGAAAGAATAACAGGCCGGGCCTGAGGAGCAGGCAGCGCAGGTGGCTTCAGCAGGCCTGTAAAGGCTACATCACCTCCTCACATCTGTACAGTGTTAGAACAGAGGGGAGGACGATGGAAAAGAATGATGTGAAGGAGAGAACCAAAAGAAGAAACAATTAAAAATAAATCTGTTTATTTTTTTTTGTCTGTAAAGCGTTATTCTTTACTCAAGTATGTTTACAAAGCACCAGGTTCACCTGTATAAATTCCTTGTTCCCATGTTAATAGGCCCACTCAATGTATTTGATTAAACAGGCTAAGTGGTGATAGGCTATGCCTGAAAAATAATAACGGCCAGGATTTCAACTTGAACTCCATGACAGCATGCCCGCTGTCTCACAGCAACCTTTGCCGCAGTGGCAGCTCCTCACTCAGCTCAGACACCTCTGAAGAATGCCAGCCGTGTGGGAGGCTAGCAGGGGCAGCACGGGCCGAGGCGAGGCGCGGTGGATGGATGAACAGCGGAGCCCAAAATAGCCGAGGCATTTAAACAAGGTAACTAATCAGCGCTCATTATAGACGATGTCTAGCCAGAACACAAACAAAGGCTCAGTAAAGGCTCAGTGTGATCTGACACTGCGACAATTGAGCGGCCAAGGTTGTTAGCTGGGTAGGCACAGGGCCCAGCATTAGCTGCCTTCAGTCTAAAGTTAAATGCTAGCTCCTATTAAAAATGCTCTGTCGACGTGCTGATGTAAATGCATCATGATTTATGTGGAATGCTTGTGGCCCACTCTATAAAAATCAAAGTAAGCTAAATGCTATAATAGCTTTACAATATTCATTTGAACAAAATTATCTATGCCTAATGGTTTTAAGGCACATAATAAAATATTAAATTTTGAACATTCAAAAAAAGCATTTTAATTTGTAATGTAAAAGCCTGCTCATTGACACAGGTGTACAGAATTCTACATTACACGGGCTATGATGTGTTATTGTTGTTGTAAATGGTCATTGACATAGACCTCTATTGTATTTACTGTAAACACGAATATAATGATACACCAATATTTCAATCACACCTATCCTATTATTTTAGTTTTTTTCTAATAGGTATAATATAGTAATGAGTCATAAGACTGACTGTTATTATATGTTTTACTAATAGCAATAAAATCAGGTAATGAGCTATAAGACTGATTTTACTCAGGTATCAATGATTGGCTAGCTTATAATGTTTCTAAATGAATGATTTACCCATCCTTCAGCAATACAGAGAGTGGGTTTTTCTGATGGACAGACTACCCTTTGAGCCCAGAGCTTTCTTATCACAGCAGATAATAAGATATTTCCAAATGAGGTTGGTAGTCAATTTTCTGGATCCTGAGAATAAAAAAGGAGGTCATTTTGTAGCTTCCACAAGATGCACGATGTTGCAGAGTAAGCTTTCAACTTTACAGTAAGTGATGCTGATGCCACAGAAGAAGATGACAGACAGCACATGTTATATTGATGTTATATTAACCCTGTTGGTACCACAGTTTGAGCAAAAGCTGTTTCCCCCAAAGGTTCTTCTTTGTCATGTCAGTTGCACATGTCGGTATTGGGTGCAGTTGAGGGGAAGGTGGCTCAAAGCAAGATTCAGCGATGCATCGGGACAACTAGCGATATACTGCAGTGGTACAAATCAATTCAAATCACATAAACAAATTTGTGAAGTCAGTCGTTATACACGGTTTTGTCAAGTGCCATACTTAAAGCTTAAAGCGTTGTCTCAGAATGTTTCAACAATATTTGTTCATTTATAAATACACATTATACATTTAACATATCTAAGAAAACATGTGTTTAAACACTATCAACATATATGTATATTAGAAATGATCTACCTGTTGTCAGGCAACCACAGATACTGTTTATCAAAATAACAGCCCATCAATGTTATATGGCTGTAATCTATCGCAGAGTAATTAAACCGATGCACCCTACATTCTCCCAATTTACAGTGCCATGTACATCCACTCTGCATGGATGTACAGGCCTCATTACACTAATGGACCTATTAGCTACTCTGTCATCAGCGAAGAGCCATCAGCCAAAGAGGACACATAGTGATAGGTATGTTCGATGGTGGCCACATGTCAGTCCTGTTGATGTGAAGGCCTGATAGAGGCCTGATAGAGACCTTATCACTGCCTTATCGCGGGTATCTCCCTCGATGAGACAGACTCCTGCCCTGCACTGATAATCTACCATTTATATGCTCCAAACCGGCTCCCTTTGAAAGGTCATAATGACAGCTATCATGCATTAAGGGAAGATGAGCATCCAAACATCTACACACAAACACACACATGCACTGTATGCACAGACACACACACACACACACACACACACACTGACACACTGCAGCAAAACGCAAAAGGATAAATCCATGCACGTACGTGCAACGATACACTCACACACTCGCAGACACACCAGGACAAACAGATATAGGTACATATGCATGAAGACACACACATAAAGATGTAGACACACACAGAATGTGTCAACAGTAACCAGACTTAGAAGGTATAAATGACTGGCTCCAGTCTCGGGGATAAAAAAACATCTAATTTGATCAGTAGTGTACAAAGTCCATTATCATTGCATGAACTGAAACAGTAGCATTTTGTTGTTTCTGTTTTGTTTTTGTTTATTTGTAATCCCAAGAGCCCTTGACAACCCCTGGATGTCTTTAATCTTGTTAAAGACATAGTGTTTTATTAGTCAAATAAAGAGTTTTTCTGAAAATATCAATAGTTGTTGTAACAGGTTATTACTCACCAACAGGGGGCACCACATGTATTTTGTTGCCTCATGTCAATATTATTGACTGACAGACATTAGACTAGACATGGGTACAGGGCAAAGTCTGCCATTTGTTAAATTCTTTCTAATTTTGTTTTTATCCATAGGTCAGTTCTCTTGGCAGGTCTACCTGTCGGCTGATAAGATTGACACCAGCAACACCCATATATTGCTTCTTATTGCTTCTGAACTTGCAGATGCATACAATTACTATCTGAATGGACTCTTGAAAAGGATATGTGCCAATGGTGTGTGATAACAATGAAGCATACTCAATAGTTTATATCTGCATATCATTTTAATTTTGCCTTAAACTGACTTCATCGGTTAAACAGCAAGGAAGCACAACAATGCACTTATGAAGCAGCAGTGTTGATATATAATGCTTAGCTAATCATGCTAGTGCATGGCACCATGTTGTGTTTGTACCCCAGTATACATACATTATATTTTCGCACACACAATGGCCTACAGTAATTCTAGGGGCCTGTTTGAGGTCAATGAAATATGTTTTAGGACGCCTTTCACATACTGTAGCAATTTCTGAAGCTCAGACAGGGTTGTATTTTATTAAACCAGACTAATTTTCCACTCCTGCGCTGACAGACCAGCAGGCCAGTTGGGGTCCAACTATGACAAGGCTGTGGTGTGTTCAGCTGGATTAGCCCTGGCATCTCACCCTGCAAGTATTCAACACGCTAGCAACTCATTCAAAGAACAACTTTTCAGGCATTCACGTTCATTCTATACAAGCAAATACTACTGATGTAAATCAGAGACTCTTCTTTCTGTATAGCTGTCCGATTGTGCTGACATCAAGCAGTGATGATAGAATTCATGTTAAACAAATTATAGCACATAGACATTGAAGCATTACCGTTAAAGTCCTAGGAAATAGAAAGGCGAAACCTACTGCCACTGTTCCACTCTGATTAATGGGAAAACACACTGAAATGGGGAAAACTAAATTCCTCACATTTTGAGATAACGGGTGTCATTCAAATGTTTAAGCCAAGAGATCCCTATCTCTCTCTCTCTCTCTCTCTCTCTCGCTCCCTCCCTCCCTCCTATCAAATGAGATGTAGGATGAGCTCCAAATGAAACAAATTCCCCCTGCCTGGAACGCATCTCACACTTTTATTGTGAGCAAAGGTCCGCTGCAGCTGGCACTAAGAGGTCCGGAATAATCTTATCTCCCATCAGCTATAAATATTTGAGTGAGAAGGGAGTAAGACGAGAGAGAATGAGAGAGAGAGAGAGAGAGAGAGAGAGAGAGAGAGAGAGAGAGAGAGAGAGAGAGAGAGAGCGAGAGCTGGAGGATGGGGGAGAGAAAAAGTAGAGCTACAAGGGGGTAGCATTAAAAGGTATGACCGCTGTGTCTTGGGGGTGTCCAACAAACTAAAAACTAAAAAGTCCAAAACGGTGGTCTTCAGCCGACCAGGAGAGAAACATGTTCCGAGGGCTGATCAGTCCACATCAGCTAATCTGCCTTGTTCCTCTCAATGGAAACCCAGGTGGTACCACAAATAAACACTGTAAAACACCCTGGATGGCTTTTTATATTTAAACAGCGCTCCAATAACACCACTAATCAAAGGAAACAATCTCAAAACAAAATTCAGGTGGTCTGTGTGTGTGTGTGTGTGTCTACGTGCGTGTCTACGTGCGTGTAGGTGTGTGGAGTGGAGGGTTGCTCTATTCTAAATCAAACTACGTCAGTTTGTTTTAATTCCTTCCATATTACTATCCTGGCTAGTTCTTCTTGTGCCGTCAGCTCATGATCGCTCGCACAAAAGGAGAAGATCATGGCACGAGTGGAAAGGCAAAACTAATTACTCGAGGTATTTCAACCAGCCAGTGCCGCTTAAAATGGAATTACATGGGTTTAGAACTCTGGCCCTGACCGGGATGACTGCAAATCTCCTCATTATGGCAGACTTGTTTCTGGTGTAAAATCTGTCTCTCACTGCAATATGAAAGTCTGGACATCCACTGTCATGTCTGAAAGGAATGTTTGCCCAATTTAAACAAGACATTCATATCCATTTTTTTATGATGCCGCATTCTTGTAGCTATTAATACATTTTCAATACACATAAAGGCATTTTATTCCTTCATGCAAAGTCTTTTTACAGTATACATATTCTATCATAGGTTTTATATTTATAGGTTGAAGAGGCATGCCAGCAAAAATACCCTATAACTTTCTTTAAAACAAACAAAGGGCGCCATTATACCCCAATTAAAATGTGTTGTCATCTTTATAAAGTTTTTTAAAAGATCATGCCACAGGTAGCACATTTTTACAAGGACATCTTGTCGTTTAATCACCAATTAACTACTGTAAACTGTTATCTTTGCGTGGATGCACCTTTGAACGCTATCATGGGTGAGGAGGCTCGCACAAAAGGTGGTTAAGCCATAAACGTTAGGGGGCTATTTGACAAAAGGCAGATATAGCTGTGTATAAGACAGAGGTGAAGGTTGCAGTGAGAGAGCTGATAAGCCTATACTCATCCCTCGGAGACCACTAGCAGTTAGTGGGGAGCTTTCTTTAAAGTTTAGATACTTATCTGCCTTAAGTTCCTTATTTTCCATCCATTATGACCAACATTTGGTAAGGGGGTTGAGGGATTGACTCCAGGCCAATAAAAAGGAAAACAATAAAAAAGTTAAATTACTTGAGTGTAGCTCATACTGGTATAGCTGTAACTGTTTCTGAACACTTTATAAGAATATTCAGTTCTTAGCCAGCAGTGCTTAACGCATCTAAAAAAGGGACCTGCTTATGCAACATGATAGTAAAACTACGACCATAAACTACTGTTTATGTCTGGCCGTAAAAGAAAGGTGTGTTTCCTCAACTGAGTATATTGTACCTCTACTGTGGTCTTCTCATCATTACAAAGGCTTTAAAAAGAATGTCTGTAAAATAAAATGCATACAAATGCTGTGAAATGAAAACAGAAGCTGCTGCGCTTTCAATAAAGTGAAGTTAATTGATCTGTTAAACTCAGATAGGGCTATTCAGCGTTAAAATAACTAATAAAGCTGGAAAAAAACAGAATTGTTTTTTCCATTTCCTTTCTACTATCCTCTTCCCTGGCATGTATAGAAAGCTATTAAATCTACATTTCCCTAATTTGTATTAATAGCAAGAATTCCGAATGTTGACAACAGTGGAGTTGATACATGTAACAAGAAGACCTTTGAACGCGTTCCTTTCTTCCTCTCGCATGGCAACATGTGTTGCTGTAAGAAAACAGCGAATGTTACCAGCTATTGGAAATGACACAAAAGCATCGACCCCTCCCTCTGCTGCGATGATATATGCTGAAGGAAGGCCGGTCCAAGAGCAACAAAGCACAGCATCCAAAGTGCCCCGGTGCTATTAAAACGGTATTAAAAACCGGCGTAAATGTACAGCAAAGTCGTTTTTGAAGACGTCAACCGCGCAGAACACGACTTCCTCCTCCGGTGAGTGGAATATATAGCTGGAGAGGATGAGGAGCAAAGGTTCCAGCGCGGGAGGTGATTTAATTGCCACAAGCGTTCATGGACAACAAAGCCCATAGTAAAGGCAGCTACTTGGACCGCTCTTCAAAGAGCAGCGCGTTAACCACTTGCAGGGAGACATTCTTCGGAATCAGGATCGTTTGCGAAATGGGGAAATGAAGGGGAAGGGAGGAAGATGAGGGTGAGGGGGAGGAGGGAAACCTGGCCCTGTTACAGTAACATTAAAGGAGGATTGGGGGGGTTACATTAATGGACCTGGTCGAGTATCGATTTAATCGTTTGAAGCCATCTCCACATTCCGCACTCCCTTCTTCCTGTGTGGAAAGCGGTCTGTGTTGCACTACCGTCTGTTTAAATGAGTAATAAGCAAACACAGACCAGCTGGTGTGATGCATGCAGATCCAGGTGACCTGATGGAAGCAGGCGGTACGACCGACGCCGGCCTGTTCTCCTATAGCGTCCAGCACAGCTCACTGCTCTGTGTCTAATCAGACGGGTGAGTTCCGATCTGGTACCCAAATCCGCTTAAATGCTGAAGCTGTAGTGACTGGCAGAACACAGTGACCTGCTGGGTCACAGCTACTGGCAGAGAGATCTGAGAGCCTCTTCCAGTGTTTTGTGCTGTGCACAGTGTAATGTTAAATAAAGCCTTGTTCAGAAGCATACCTTGGATAGGCGCCTGATTCCATAACACGGGAGCAGGGACTCATTTTGATGAAAATATATTTGAATTATACGGTCCCACTTGATATAAACAATGGGGCCATGACACAAAAGAGAGATCAATAAAAGTGTGAATAACTGAACAGTTAGATAACTTAGAACACATGTAGGTAACAACATTGTGCCTTTTCCTAATATCCCATTTCAATCTGTGAGCAAAACAAATAAACCAAAATTCAAGAAGGCTGACATTTAGCCCCCAGCAAAACATTTGCTGCTATTCTCCAGGCCTGCAACCCCAGCCAGTAACTCATCTTTACTTTAGACCAAGAGCGGTCTAGTTGCTACTGCCGTGAGAGCAGTGTTTTCCTTGCTAATTGTTTTACCAGTCTCACTTGCTTACTCTCCCAATGATTAATCAAAGAAAAGGAAAAGTCAACCATCTACTAGGACATGTTTCGCATTTCCCTCTGCTGTTGAGGACCCGGCTGCATGGCCATATTACAAGTTAATTGAAACCTTGTTTAGAAATACCAAGGTCAATATTTCCAGCCATGTTATCCGAATTAGTCTGCAACGAATCCCTTTCGACGGAGGGTATTGAGTGGCCGACCCAACGTGTAACTTCAGTTCCCCTGAGAGACGACCATGTGCCCTGCCTGAGAATTAACTAGAAGACCTATAGGTTGGGGGCTGGAGGGGTGGAGAGGCTTCTGGACATGGAGCACAGTGTCACTGTCTGAGTCAAAATTTAAGAGCTTCTTCTTCCTGGCATGTTAATAGCGCTAGTTATTTACAATATTTACTTTAATGACACCCGTTGTAGTATTTTACATTTGTAGTTAATGGTAGTGTAAAAGGTTAGCCTACATTTTAAGATAGAAATTAAGACATGCATTTGATTTAATCACTGGGCTGATAACTTGTAGTTATCGTGACTCATTTTAAAATATGATATTCTTTCAAATAATCTCACTTATAAATACGTATTTGCAAGGAAATTGCCATAAAGGCAAGAAATAAAGTACATGTAGAGATAACCAAGATTTATAAATGGATGCATTAAGAGACTTACAGTATATTTACCACAATTAAATGTCTATTGATGAAACTTATTGTTTTCATATTTTCATCTGGAATCATACTGTATTACTTGAGTTAAAATAGTATTGAATTTACCATTCAGTTATTAGTATTATTATAATGTTATACACATAACTGACTAACATGTTACCATGACATGAAAGTACCAATTTTCCTGACGGCTTGATTGCTTTACTTATCATAGGCCAGCAGTAGAAATAGAGCAAGTAAGTACTGCTGGCCTTCTTAATTAATCTTAATTACTTTATATTTTTATTTATACTTTATATTTTATTATTTATTACACACACACACACACATACACACACACACACGCACACACATATATATATATATATATATACTGTACAATACTGTATGAAATTAATTATGACCGAATAACAGCGGAAATGTAAGTTAAACGTCAAAACACAATTGTTTGTTTTAAATATCTTGGAATTGCTCCATTTAAATTGCTCTTGTATGTTGTATAAATTGCGTGCCTCTGCAAGGTCATTACAACATCTCAGCTCAATTATGAATTTCCTTTTCATAATGCTGCATGTTTTCTTAATCTCTGGGAGTGTCGAACAAGTGCCACACCAATCAAAAACAGACAGATAGGAGATCAACAACACGACATTCATTGGCTATGAAAATGAAAATGATGAAGCCAGAGATGAAGTGTTGATTCATGAAGGCTTGTACTTTCCCACCCTGATGAAAAGATTTAAATCAAAACAAGAGGAAGGGCCTACTCTGATCGATTGGCTACATCTGGAAAAAAATATGCGACTCAGTCAATCAAACAGTTTTTAATAAAGCAACTTCCAAAGTTGGAATTTAAGCTCCATTAAGTGAATATGAACATTTTGTGTTGTTAAAATGTAACAATGCTCTTATTTCAAACCTGCTTTTAGAAGGTATCGTTGGAGGGCTCTTGTGCTAGCAACCCAATCAATTTAATGTTCCACTTGTTATCAATTCGTCCTGAATTTTATGAACTCCATATTTTGACATGATTGGTTTGCAGCAAGCCTTGGGGACTTCCTTGCCCCTAAATATTTTGATGAAAGGAGACATGGAGTGGTATAGCCTCCATCCATACACATTATGGATTGGTTTTTAAATGTTTTGAAGAAGAAAAAAAAAACGTTATATTTGAAGTTTGAAAAGCCATCTGCTTTGATTAAGTCTTCAGTAATATTTTGTCTTGCCTAAATGTGCCTATATTACTGGTCAAAGTGAAATGATTGTTGGAGTCCTGTTGGACATATAAGACTTGGCATTTGAAATGAGTGCATTTAGAAAAACACAGCAGAGCACAATGACCAAAATGTACATTTGTCACTGGATAAATGAGCCAATGCTAACTAAACGTTAGGTTTTGCTATGTTTTTGAATATCTCCAAATCACAAGATGATGAATTGGTACATCACCCTTGCCAATGTAGCAATGACTTCATGGTACACCTTACAACTAATACATACAGTGTAACGGGCAAATTGCTATGATCTCAATGTACTGTATAACTTGAACATTATTGATGTTAACTTTCTGAAAGAAAATAATTTTACTTTAATTATCTTTCAATTGAGTGAAACCAGATTCATTCCTGGATTATGACAAAAAAAAAATAAGAGAAAAGAAAAACATAATTACTTACAATTACAATTACCTATACACTATGACTGTACCACAGGTTGGAGGTACTATTGATTGCTGTAGCAATCAATATAAAGATCTTTCTTCTCAAACTGAGTAATGGTGTACTGTTACAGAGGAGCAGTTACGTGGAGCTCCCACTGTGGTTTCACGGCTTCCAAAAACAAAAGCAGACAATGCCATTACCTTGCCTTTAAGCTGGACGTTGAGCTCTATGGCTTCTACTTTCCCAACACTTCTACTCCAAATACACAGGTCATTGCACAGGGTTAAGAAAGCAGGGTCTGTGTATTTTGGCAGGTGGAATATATTCCGAAAGAGAAACATATCGGCTATATTTAGTTTTTGATGGCTGAGAAAGCAGAGAGAACTGAGAACTGAGATATGTAGCTTGTGTACCATTATGCAACATGGCAGTACTTATCGAATGTATGACAAAGCAAACAAAGGAAAACAAAAAAATTATGTTCCAGGCACACATGCACACACACACACACACACACACACACACACACGCGCGCGCACACACACACACACATTCATAGTACACTGTGGTTCTCAAAATGTTTGGCTTCTGTACCAAGCCAAGTACCCCTTTCCCAGACTAGAAAATTACAGAAACAGAAAAATACATAAATAAAAGTATCGCATTTTAATGGATATTCACATACTGAGAAATGACCCACACTTTATAAGACTAATCGGAGAGTCTTTGACATTTAAACCGTATTACCCTTTTTAAAAGGTTTGGATGCTATTCTATATATTTATATATATATTCTATATATTTATAATCACATAAGAATAATTTAGAAAAAATATTGTTTTCAATGTGTTTTCCACTTTCTTTCACAGCCTAGCCCTCTGTAGTACCCATAAGTACCTCTACGCTAGTGTAATATGTACCCCTGAGAATCACAGCTGCACGCAAACTCACGAGTGACAGAATGCCGGTTGATGTGTCAATCGTCCTCCACCGCCGTGCGGCGTCACAGTATGCATTGGGCAGAGCGCGCTAGCAGCAGGTGGCTACGTTGCGCGAGAGGGAAGCTAATCTTGCCCTCTGAAACCAGGAGAGAAAAGTCATGTATTGCTTGTATTAAAAATAAGCTCAGCAGAAACAGCCCTACTGGCAGTGCGCAGTATAGGATCTTTGTGGGATGGCCAAAAGGGCCTGTGGCAAAAGCAATCCAAACAGCCAATATTCCTCAATGTGCTCTCCTATAACAATAACCCCATGTTTAGGCGTACACCACAAGACCTAGGCCTGGTCCAGAGAAAATAGGAGAGCTCACTTGTTACGTCCATATCGATTGGAGCAGTGTGGTGAAAATGATTGATTTTAACATTCATTGGTGTGTGTGTGTGTGTGTGTGTGTGTGTGTGTGTGTGTGTGTGTGCTTGTGTATTGTATGTGTTTCTTTGTACACCGTAACCTTGTGGCTGTGCGCATGTGTGGGTTTGCACACTATATTTTATGTGTACCTATGTCCAGACGTGTGTCTGCATGTCGGTTTGAGTACTCCACACCAGAATGTGAAAAAATATGATAACATAATCATTTTACATTTCACAGTACAAGCCCTGTATTCACAAGTGGCTCCATCAACATTTCTAATAGTGACAGCTTATTATTGTGGCCCGATGAACAGCGGCACTTGATATATTATTTTTTAAACCAATTCACAGCATTTAAACTCATTCTGAATTACATATAGTAATGTAAGCTTTTTCCGTAATTCGGCTGGACATTGGCCTCAAGGTCCATGTAAACTATTCTCCAAGATGTTTCAGAACAGCTAAGTCTGGAGGCCTGTAAACACGTTCCCCTGTTGTAGGCAAGGTTCCTGTTTGGCTGACTCTCAGTATAATATATTAAGCCCTGCCAGCTAAGGTGCAGGAGCAGTCATAACTACAGTCATCTGAGCCCTCTTGTGTGCTTTAAAACGAAACAATTGAAAGTCACTAAAAAGGTGAGAAGTAGTTCAGGGCATGAAATAATGCTTTGAAGGAGTAGCGGCCATCTTGCTGAGGAGCCACACCACCGGTGGGAGTGCCCACAGCACAGTGTGGAGGGTAACAGAGGAAGCACACAGCAGCTGTAATGTCAAGCCTGGTTGCCAACCAGCCGTAGCTTACCACAAATGAAAAGTATGAGCTGGTAGTGCACCTCCCTGAGGTGCCCTAGAGTACAGCGTTTAATTTTCCACGCCTGCCTGCTTTTACCCAAAGTCACAGCGCTCCCCTCCTTCAATTCAGGGCTGTTGTTCAGATGACAGATTTATGAAAGGTCTGGTAGCTTAGAATCACAATCACACACACACACACACACACACACACACAAACTGATACAGACACCCACATAGGCCTACACACATTATACAAATTTATGTTTGAACACCCAACAAAACCAGCTGCAGCAACTATGCAATTATTGTGCCAAATTGAATAGAGACTATTTAAATGTGGTAAGACAAAGACTTCATATCGACAAAGTGTTTAGTGGACTAAATACCTTTAGAAATTACAGAGCTGACAGTGTAAGCAACAAATGAAAGGAAAGATGGATAAAATTGTGGGGGGAGGGAATATTATAGAAAAGCTTGTTCTTTTTACAAAAACAAAATGTTTTATACTGAAACCATGCAATCGCCACATTAAAGGGCTGCCATTCTTTAGACAACCACTGGTATGCACGGTCGGTGCCAGCGCAGTGTTTTCCATTAGATTTCCCTTGTTTTTTTTAAGTTGATCTGGCAAATTAACTTACAACAGCCTGTGCACAAGATGCAGCCTGGAAAAGAGCATAGCAGCAAATTGCATTTATCAAAAACACTCAGTGGAACTGTTTACTTTACGTGATCTAATAAAAAAAGAAGTTCATGCTGCGAGAAGTTCAGCGAATGCATATGGTCAGAGAGGAACAGCAAGAACAAACCACATGAAGAAGTTCTACGTTCAAAACCCCATCACCGTCATTGTTTATCACTTTACTTATTCATGGTGTCTGTGACTATGTTTTTTCCCAAGCTGGCTCACCCGATGGCCCACTCTTATTGTTACATTTTCGTGATGATAGCCAGGCCATGAAAGCTATACAGGGTCATATCTTGATCTACTACTTTTCTGTTATGTTACTTTCTGTTAACTTTTTAGGAAATAAAGTGAAATGAAATCTTCTGAGTAATGTCAGTTAACAAGCGTCAGCCAACACATGTTTTAAACTAGTGTTTTGTGGGTTCAGTATGGAAAAGGCGTAAAGTGAAGGTCGGGCTTATGGCGAGTACAGTAGTGTTTGGGCAGGGCCAGCCCTGTCTTAAATGAGCTGCCATCCAACCACAAAAATGTATCTGACTTGTTTAATGTCCTTCATGCTTTTTGTTTCAGAGACAGGATTTGCCACCATGGAAGATTTCTGGTGAAAAAAGGAGATACAATATAATCATTTCCTGTTTATTTCCATCTATCCAAATGGGCTTCCAAGTAATCATCTGTGGCTTTCTGGAGGAGCTGTTCGAACTTGGCCCTGACCTACACCTTAGGAACACTTTGGAAGGAAATGTTCAATGTTTAAATGTGATGAGAAAGCCTCAGAATGGCGAAGGATAGACAAGGTAAGGAGTACCCTGTAAAACACATCAGAATGTACATGCTGTTGTCCAGTGTGATTTTTTTTCTGACGAGCTTCACAGATTCTTTGGCTGAGAATCGAATGAAGAAACCCCCCACTACTTTTCATTTCAAATTGTTTCTGCATTGTGTTAAACTTGGGCTGAGGAATGGTTTATTGTACTATATGCAATCGAGCCGCGCCAAATTGAAATCCCAACACCTTCCCGGGCAGCCCCACCTTAGTCCCAATGTCCAGCTCAGTCATGACGTAACAGGGTTTCTTAAGGGCCACAGTCGTTTTTACAGACCTTTTAAATCATCAAGTGCTTAGCAAAAATGGCTAAGTGTCCAAAACGTTTAAAAGAATCAAGCCAATGCAGCCAGGTAAGTAATGGGGCGCTCACACTGCAAAGCACAGAGACCACCCAGCCAGGGTACAGGCGTAATCGCAGCTGTTAGCTTCTGAGACCATACGGATGGACCTCCCACCTCTGGTCACCAGCTTCCAGCAAATCTTCCAGGAACCTTTTATTCAAGACAAAGAGCTAAAAGTGATGCATGGCTTGTTCCTTTTTCTGTCCCACTCTGCCTGTTTCTTCCCACTTTTACTCTGTGTCTCAATCATTCGCTCGTTCGAGATGTTAATAATGTGACACTTTTATTGATCCCATAGGCAAATTCCCTTTTCCCTCCGCTGCACTTGAGAAAGGGGTGTTAGAATGTTAGGTTAGAATGACACCCCTGGCGGTGGAACAGATTCATTGTCTTGCTCAAGGATACTTCAGCAGCTTGACAACAAACCATTTGAAAGTGCTCACTATTGCATTGTGCAATTTTCTCTTCTCCCAGTTCTGCTATGAACAAATTACCCAATTAAATTACCCTTGGCCTATCATTGTATAAGTCCATCAGGCCCTGCGCCTACTGTATCACTGTCGACAACAGGCAGTTGTCCACTATACTGTGTCTCCCTGTCCACAGAGAGCCATGTTGGAGATTCCTAGAGTTAGACAAGGCTATCCTAAAGATGGCGGCCAAACACAATAGAGGAACAACAGAAATTTGATCAGTGCAATGGGGATACCCGGTGTGGGAAAAATTCTATATTCTCGCACCCAAACCACAAAGTTCTGGTGGAAACATGATGTGGGCTCATCATGGGAGCTAGCTGAACCCAGATGAGTGTATGTTATACCCTACTGTCATACAGACATATAGTGTCTCTCTCATAGTCTCTTTTTCTGAAGGTAGACCAAAATTCTTAGTAGATAAAAGCTCGCATGGGGCAATAAATGTCTGCCTGCTCAAAACCATGTCATGAAGCGTAAGCAACGACCGTACTGGAAATAAACACTTCCAACCAAAGTCTATTGCTCCCATCCTTTTGTTTGATATCTGATAGATACATTTAATAGCGGAGAAACCAATGTGGACAGAAATTATTACTATATCCCATATTCTCTGTGAAATAACCAATTTGGTCATGTTGACTTTTAGAGAGTGGAGAGCCCGATGGAATCAGAGAATCCACCAGTTTCGCATTACCTTTCATGTTAGGTTGTACATTCCCAGCTTTTATCGCCCAGTGGATTTTCCCTATAAAATGCAGATACTACAGACCTTTCAAGGTTGATTTGACGACTGTGGCTATCTCATCCTCACTGAGCTGTGCAAACGAAAACATACACATACATTTTCCAGTGATTAAGATGCTTAAAAATGCATCAAGGGTCCTCATGGAATATCGAGACAGGTTTAAGGTTCTTTGCACTTATGAGACAACAGGTGGTAATACTAGTCAATCCAGGTTTGAATTATTGTAAAACATTTGTGGTAGCAGACACTAATGCCTAAAGTAATCCCATCCATCAGCATCTGTAAAACACATTTAGTGCTAAACATTTAGAAACTAAGCATGTGAATGCTCCAAAGCTTATATCTGTGTAGATGCTGCATATTTCCTTGACTTATACAAACTCACAATGAAGTGCTTGTTTTAATTCCAGACAATTACTACACAACCTAATTAGCATACCAAGAAACTGAATTAGCTGGTGGAAGGTTTGGGGCGGAATGAAAACATGAATAATCCCTTGCTGCACATGTTTAGAGAACACTGTTCTAAATGGTCACCAAGCATGAACCAGCCAGCCAGTCAATCAGACAATCAGCCTACAGTGGCAAACAAGTGTCAGAAAGGTCTATGAATCAAACGTCCTGTGGCTGATGGCTGGCTCTCATGGTGACTCACACATACACACGCACTGGAGCAGCGGTGGCAGCAAGCAAATCAAGCGGGGATTGAAGGAAGGAGGGAAAATTCCCATTAAGGGATGGCCAAGTATGGCCAGTCTCAGCCAAGTGCCGAGGTGCACTTCATTAGTGGGAAAGTGCCGGGTAGAGCCGGGCCAGGCCAAGTTCTGTAAGGCCCGGTTAAAGCTCATAAAACCCAAAGCCAAAGAACCATACAACAAGTCTTCTAAACCGGCGGGAGAGGGATCAGAAAAGGATGATTCTCTCCATGGTTTGGATGAAACAAACTGCGCTTGCTCCAGTGATGCAAGTAGTGAATACAGCTCATACAACGTAAGCATTTCTTGCCTACTGGGAAGGATATTAATCCTATAGAAAGTCCCAGGGGGGTTAGTGTTGACTTCTGACTTAACAGCTGGGCTGGAAGAGGTTTATGCTGACTTCCACCACCACAGCAGGCCCAGGGTAGAACCCCAGGAGTTGTTGTTAGCTCAGCCCCAGAAACCCCTCCGAAGCAGTGCTTGCCATAAAACACAATCTGTTTCATTGTCTTGACGCATATTGCAGCGCATTGCCGCTTGACTTACAGTTTGTTTTGCTGTTGCAAAGGCCTTTACTGAAACATAAAAACCAGGAGAGGTGCAGTGAAAGTAGAATATTTATGAAATTCCAAAAGAGCTGGAATGAGAAGTGTTTTCAGCAGTTCATTTTGGAGAGAGGAAAAAATGTACATCAGAGAAAGCTGAATGGGATCCCATCTATCTTAGATATTTCCCAGGCCAATGAAGGAATATGTGCTCACACACATGCACACAAACGCAGATGCCAGTTCGCACACACACATGTGCTGTGGGTTCCCAGTGGGATCATTAACTGTTGGTGTTTTTGTTGCTATCGAAGCCCAGAGCACACAAAACCTGGATATTTTATAGGGCAGGCATTTTCTCGTCACCAGAGGCGGAAGGTTGGGCCTGAGCTCGCCAACACCTGGTCTGTTACGCATCCCCACAGCCTACTTCAGCTGGCCTGCTGGATGCAGCACGCACCAGAGGAACCCCTGCAACCACAGAGGCCTCTCTGCTCCCATCTCTCACAGTGCGTTTACTCCTGTTGATGTTCTCAAACAGTAACAAATGGACTGGGCCACTGAGAACTGTATCTTTTTACAACTTGGTGACATCACTTGTAAAAGAAACAAAGTAAACGAGCTGGTGCTCGAGCTCCCGGTCTTCCAGGTTTACGGTTTCCCGCCTGTCCATCCAGAGGGGGGCCTAGCGTAACCCCTGGTGACCCCAACACGCCTGAATCCAGCTTGGGGTCAGCAACATTGCTCATGTTGGTTTCACAACCCAATGAAATCTGCACTGTTCATTTGGTTGGGCAGGCTCGGCTCTGAGGAAGAAAGAAATGGTGTGTGTGTGTGTGTGTGTGCGTGTGTGTGTGGGGGGGGGGGGTAGGGAGTTGTTTGTGGGTTTCCGTTTACTGTAACAAATTATATAAATGAACTTTTGGCACTGCTCAGAGTCACACAGCGTGTGTTAAAATATAATTGAGATAATGAATAATAATATAAGAATAATCATAAGTCAGCAGAAACCATCTGGAATCTTGTTGAAAAAGAAGAGTTGGAGAAGCATGATAGAGGCCCTTTAACCCTGACAGTCCTGAGGGTTTTTTGGTGAATACATAACTCATATTATCATTTAATGTATTGGACATGTAATTATAGAGCATTGAGGGTTTTAGACATGCATACCTTTCATGTTCTGCTATCTAATCACAGCAGGGTCAAGTTTAAGGGCAAGAATATTAGATATTTAAGGTTAGATATAAAGGTGTGCCTGGTATCCTGGAGCCGTATCACTGAGATGTAAGGTTACACACAGAGCTATACTTTCCATATCTCAAATATCATCTATAAGATCTGCTATTATACGATCACATTTTTGATTGACCTGGCCTGAAAAACAGCTGTTGCACATTTCTTGCATCTGTATTTATTAAAATCTTTGTTCATTGTCCATGTTTTCTCAGCATCTCATAAGCTCAAAGCAAAGCGACTCGATAGCGTCCGGATTGGGATGGGGTCTAGCTCTTGAGATCACAGTATGAGCACAGTTCACTTTGGGAATGTATAGATCTGCCACTTAATGTATCCTAGCGTGATTGTATATGATAAATGGCAATTGAAGAGTCTTTGATGGTCAACTGCAGCTACAGTGGTTGGCTTTGTAGTATCCCACCATGCATCTGGTACTGCTCCTGCAGTGGCCCGCCACAAGCTATTCTTTCTGTGCTTTTAGTGTAACAGAAACCAATGAGTATCAGCTGATCTCCAGCTGTAGAGCCACGGCGCTGGTCTCTGCTGGGTGCTGGGTCACTGGGCTACAGTCAGTGTCGTAATGAGGAGCATTTGTCTATGTTTCTGCCTCGCGGTCACTTTGACAGCATCTGGTGACTGCAGAGTCAACCCCACCCCACCCCACAGCCACCCCCACTCCCAATCCCCCACCCCAATTCTTCCATTCCCCAAAGTCCCAAAACAGCACAACAACAAAATAAGAAACACACAAATTGGCCATGTGGACCATGGTAAAACATTTCCAGCTCCCCCGCAAATGGCAGCTAGCTCTCCGAGTATCGTCTGCTGTAGTTCTGTTATACAAAACACCTAAGAAACTAGATTTTCTTCTCTTTTTTTTTTGGCATGGCATAAGATTCCAGAATGCCAATTTTTTTCCACTGGTTGTAAGTTTTCAGTGATGACATTGACATGGTACAATGTCTCAGTAACAGGTGTTTTTTGAAAATGTTGTCCAGACATCCAGTTTAACTTTGAAAGACACCAGAATGCTTTACACATTTTAGCTTTGGTTGACTTGCATGCAGAGGTCTATACTACCCTCCAGCTAAATGTGATTAACATTGACCTATCCAGGTCACTCGGTTAGAATATCTACTGTGCCAGATTCTGTAAAGATCTGTTCCCATTCTCTGCTTATGGGTTCGCGTTACCAAGGTGCACTGTTACCAAGGGGGCGGCAATCAATTTCCATGTTTAAACTAGTAATACATCCGCCATAAGCATTAGCAGAGATTTATTAATCTAGAAGTCCAAATAATTGTGTATGTGGAACTTTTATAGTGTTTCCTAACAGCTCCCAGAGCTTTGGAACCAGGGCGGGTGACCCTAGAGCTTTGAACGGGCCCTCCATGAACATCCAGGCAGAGATGACTGGTGCGCTGGGTCCAGGGACTGCACTCTGCTTCCCCTTTCCTCTGCAGAGGAGCCCTGGTACCTCTCCTACACATGTGAAATCAATACCACATCATTTATACGCAATTCTCACTTGTACCATCAAATCTAAAACATATTGCCAAAAGCATTACCTTTTTTCTGTTTCACTCTCTTTCCCTTAAAGATAAAATCCACCATATGGATGGAGACGACGTGTCGCAGGTTAAGATCGTCCGTTGACCATTATGGATACTGTGGCCTGTCGACGCTTCGATACGATGCCCCGCTCTTATGTCATGCTGTTGGTTGAGAGCCATGTTAATCGTATGCCCACATGGCAAGTGACCTGTGATGAGTGCAGGCCAACCCCCCCCCGCCTTTACCCTAACCCCAACTGGCTGCAGGCTCTCTCGAAGGTGTTTAATAACAAAACCTTGGTTCATCCAGCCCGGCACATTGACTGGGATTATGTGCTTCACAGACCAACCCCAGAGGCTTTTAACTTTCATAAAACATAATCCTGGAACACACTTAAAGCATCCATCACTCTGACGTACAGCATAGGCAAAGACACCCCCTTCCCGCCGACCGAGGCTGTGTGTGTGTGTGCGTGTATGTGTCAGGTAAAATTCAAGGCCTTCGGTCTGCACTAAATCTACCCAAACGCACGTCCATACCAACATGAACAGTATATTTCGCCTGTCCACTTACATATAGCGCAGGAAGTCTTTGTCTTGAACAAGCAGCAGCAACAGCACTGGTGGGCGAGAGCCAGAGACATGAATTTGAACCTCCTCAGAGGTGAGCGTGTAATAGGCGAGTGATAGGCGAGCAGGTTTAACACTACATCACACCTTCCTGCAAACCCCTCAACGACCAATTACAGTGGCCCTACACCAACGTTTTCATCCAAAACTCCCCCAATCCCCCCTTCCCTTCTCACCACCACCTCAGGTTTAAACCAGAACCTGGCCACCAATCAAAACACAGACGGAGAATCCTGTTTTTCCAAAGCTTTCCACTCCGGCCAGACACAGCAGCGTGCAACGCATGCAGGCTCCTGCCACCAGGGGTACTGTTTCCATCTGCTTCAAACATACCCGAGCCGTGACTCGATGTCCCTCTGGTTTTATGACAAGGCACCAGTGTTGGTGTAAAACAGGTCATTGGGACCTCCCTGAGACCAGTTCCCTGGAGCCATACAACCTGCCAGTATCCACAGAGCCCCCAATGCTTCCCCCCCCCAGCCCCCAACCAACCAATAACTTTACTCTCACCTGTGTGTCGTAAACAGTTCCAAACCATGTTAAATGCACAAATATATTTCAGAAAACTAAGCAGACATTTATAAAAATAACATTTCCTCTCGGCAAGCTGACTGTAAATAATGTATTCAGAAGCATGTTATGTATTGCTGTGTGGCAGTCACATTGTTTCCATGGCTACAAGATGTGATCATGCATCCTATAAATGCATCAGTAAAAGAAGGTGATTTAGTGGTCTGGAAGGGAAGTGATTACGAGTGGTTGATGAGAGATCAAAAGCACAGTCCCTTAAGACCGCACCTGTGTTCATTACCATGTATGTATGTGTGTGTGTGTGCGTGTGTGTGTGTGTGTGTGAGAGAGAGAGAGAGAGAGAGAGAGAGAGAGAGAGAGAGAGAGAGAGAGGAATTCAACCAATTTATCCAAACCACTATGGAAATCTTGGGCTATCAATAACACAAGACTTCATCCTTTTTTACTTTTTTTTTGTGGTTGGGTCGAAAGGGCAACAAGGTCAAAATGTATCCATATAGCGAGGCTACAAATTCTGCTTCTGTTCAGCTTCCATGTAGCCTAGTTACAGCTCCACTGAGAGATATTGGCACATACATTCCAAGCTAGAAAATACTACTCTTTATCAATGAAATCTATAGGTGATACTAGACTCTATTGAAAATGACTAGAAAAATACATTCCAGTGCCCCTAGAGTAGCTTTCCCACAGGTCATTTGTGGCCAAATGTCTTTCTTGTACAGCGTCAAGATTTGCTCTCATTTTTTAAAGTGGAAAGCCATTTCCTGCCTCGCTTTGCGTATAGGCCTACATCTGGCACATCACAAAGAGAGATGGAGGGAGAGAGGGAGAGAGAGAGCGAGAGAGAGAGGGGGGGGGGGGGTGATGGCGGAAGGCAAGGGAATAGAGAAATTAAATGAAATCACACAAAACGAATGTTATTACTATTTCTGTTTATGTAAAAGAAAAGTCTGGTCCAGTTGCATCATCCGTTATTTTCACCTTCCAATATCTTTGGAAGGCTTCCAATATCAGAGATTACACCTTCGGTCATGCCCTAGTCGGCATCCACAACTCTATCTCTCCATCGCTCACTTCATCCCTTTCCAATTACATATCTCTCTTCTCCCTCACTGCTGTATTTATTCGCATCTTTCCATTCCTCTGTCTGCAAAACAATAAATTAGTCTTTCGATCCTCACACCTCCGCTAACCACCCAAAGCAGTGTTCAATCGCTCCAACCTTTACGTCTTGGCTCTGTCTCAACACAGCCCGGCACCGGCGGCAAAGCCGGCGCCGCCGCGGGGTCTTATGAAAACATTGCATTGGCCAGAATGGACCGTGTATATACCTGTTTGATTTATTATCCCTTCGGCGGGCCCTGCCTCTCGTGAGCCTATTAACAAAGCTCAAGAGCTGCCGGGAAACAAGTGCCTTTGAGAAATGTACTATCCATCGCCAACCCGCGAGAGCTACAACTGAAAAAAAGACTGAGGGAGGCCTGCTCCCCCTGACCGGGAACAGGGATGCTGAGAGAGGCTGTATGTGTGTGGTACACTAACACCTGGGGCCGTGATTGCAGGGGCCCACACAGAGGCCCCTCCATAGGTTAATACACATCATCAACAGCTACAGGAAAGCTTCCCTGTAAAATATCTCTCGCTCACAGATTTTGACTCAGCTCTGTCAGGAGACTGGCGTGCCAAATGGCATTCTGGTTGAGACCAGAAACGTGGCGGCCATATATTCTGTGGTACCGGTACTGATGTAATGAAACCCAACTCTTCATCCGGACTGTAGATATTGACATTGTTTTAAAAGCCTCCGACCCTCTCATGCCTGACAGAGAAGCAGAATCAGGAGAATGGCCCAAGCCTAAGAAAAAGGTCACCGCTGTCACCACTGAGCCATTAATGCTCCTGAGAGAAAAATACATTTTACATGACAGCCACATAGCAATGCAAAAATGCAGTGACCTTGTATTGCGGTGCACATGTTGGAGACAGTTTGATTTGACCCTCTCTGCCTATATTGTAGCACTGGAGGAAATGGAGCCTGGAGCCTGCATGATACTGTTCTCCAACCAAGGATCTGCTGATGGCTCATGACCTGTTTTTCATATCTCTATTGCAAACATGCTGGAGGCTTGCATTTGCACTCCACATTATACTCAAGTATAAATATAATTTTCCAGACAAGGAATTATGATTTACTGTATTAAGCACTTTATACACCATTTATTTAGCTCCCACATAATATATATGCTACTGAGAGGGGTGTCTGTCAGGTGCAGCCGACATGCACGTTGTCTCAAACTAAATATGTTTGCATCATTGCTTTCAAACACAAAAGTCAATTCGGCACAAATGTATAAAATAAAACTACATGTAGTATTTTGCTGTTAGCCTCTTTCATAAAGATAACTGCCGTTGTCATGTACGATGTGGGTGGAATCGCAAGCAGCACCTGGCGGGACAGCCTTCGACGATGGGGGATTTTGTGCCGGGGTTGAGCAACATTAACTGTGGGTTTTATAGGCTGAAGGAGTGCCATATCATGGCAGTTTTCTTCTTTACGCTTCTCTGGCAAAGTGGATGACGCTGCGCGAAGTGAAGGCGTCTGGTCACGCAAAGTGCCTATAGCGCTGTTGAACAGATGGCAGGAGAATATAGAGCGCGCTAGAGTGGCAATGGACAGCAGATGGAGAAGAGATCACGCACAAGACCGGAGAAATGTATGTATAAAATGAAACCTCTACCCACTCACTGACCTACCACCCACTGGCCAGTTCCTCAAACACATACACACACACACACACACACACACACACGGTCACACTATACTGTAGATCTCACTCCCTCTCAGATCATGTTGGAGTAAATTCATATATTCAGGCTAAGCAACAGACAATAAAAGTAGGCCTATACATAAAATCAAATATATGTCTGACACCTAAAATCATCTTCAATTACATTATGTCAACTGTATAAGTGCAAAGCAAATGTAAGACGGCTAAGAAGAGAACAGTTCTGAAGATATTTGTGTTCTAAATTTGTTCACGTTATGTTTTATAGTGATTAATTAAAATAATTCATACATAATGTCAAAGAAGAATAACATTAAAAGCGAAGTTAATTATAGGCGGTGGCGCTGCCTATTAGATTGAATGGCATGTTCACAATTTGCGAGCTATTTCACATCAAACCAATAGAGGGCAATCCTGTCCAACAAAGGAAGCTGGCAAAATCACCAACGTTGGAAACAGTGAACACTTGAGGTATTGTGTCAAACAGGCTACTAATAGAATGTTATATAGTAACCTACATACCATGAGCGATAATGTCTTAAAGGTATATGTTAGATAATCTATAAAATATCTAATTTGTTTTAATTTACACAAAAACATTTTAGATTTGTTCATTGCACTAAGAAGACGCCCCTTTTGAGCTGCGTTGCCTCGTGCAATTAAGTTGTTTGATTGCTTGACTTCAATATGGAAACGACAGGAGGCTACTGTATACAGTTGCTTGTGCATTCATGTGCAACGATGTGCCCACCCACTCGTCGTCGGTAAACGAAAGAAGACATCTGCTATATGCACATTTTGACAGGTTTTCCTCATTCAATATGTTGCAAAAGTGTGAATTTTCCATGGCATGTGCCTAATGTAATCGTATTAATTTTGTACTACAAGGCCTTTGGGTAGACTTTTATAGCCTACACTGCTGTATGTTTTTAATACCATTAAATATAGCATACTTTGTTTGGCCTAATTGTGTTATTTCGTATCTGGCATAGCCTAAAGGCTACATTTTTTATTTTTGTAATTTGATTACTGCCTTATGGGTTAAGAAATCATTCATAATTTCTATTAGGCCTATAGCCTACCATTAGAAGCCTTTGGTCTATGTTCAATAAAATAAATATATATCAAAGTTTCAAAGCATTGTATGGCTATGGGTATGCTATGGACTTATTTAGGGGAAACGTGAGCAGGGTAAGTTGGTAAGTACTGTAAGTTGGGGGAAAATATGACTTAGGGGGCTTTGGAGTTGAAAACACTCATCGAGACATTGCCGGGGCAGGATGAGTGAAAGTGTATGAGGATGTGGGGTCTCTGAAACCACAGCAGGTAGGCAAGAATGACAACATTACCTTTCCTGCACGTATGGACCTGACATCCTGTCTCAATGTTCAGTGAGAGGGTGAGAGAGAGAGAGAGAGAGAGAGAGAGAGAGAGAGGTCCTGTCTCACGACCTCTCCATCCCTTCGGACAAAGACTGAAAGACCATATGTGAATATCAGAATTAAGGTATGATATTTAGGCCCAATGAATTTAGGCAACTGTAGGCATATATCTTTTTTTATCAATATTGGCATAATACTGATTGATTGACACATTGTGCTATAGCAGATAGCAGAACATAGAATGGTACATTAAAAATTGCCTAAAATCTTGGCCACATGTTAGCTCCTGAAAAAGTATAAACTATACCAACCATAGGTCTACTTTTATAACCTGTAAGCTTACATTGTAACTGTCCTTGGCAATTTAGCTCAAATAAATTGCCACTTGGCTAAAATAACATCAGGACACATTTTGGAATGTAGCCGATATTCTCTGTCAGAAACTGTAAAAAACTTTTTGCAATATGATTATCTTATTATAAGCTTGGGCTACAGTATAGAGTATATTGTAAATAGTCTAATATCGCTGCTTCTAATATAGCCTTTCTGTCAGCTTGTGTTATTGAAGAAGGTGGGGGGTTCCGCCATTACAGGCTGAGCAGCTGCACTGAGCTTCAGCACAGATAGTCTGTGGGAGTCATGTTATGATACAGCATCATGGCCGCTGTTGAGGACAGGGTAAAGCTTAAGCAAGGCAGGGGCAAGACGCTTGAACTATAGGCTAAATAAGATATGAGTTCATATGGAAAATGTATTTAACTGTTGTGTAATTTTAGTAGAGCTGACAAATTTGCATGTTAAAACAAATCAATTAGGCATATTGACAAACAATTTTTACTTGACAATTTGTCTTATTTTTCTAGCCTCTTGGCCTATAATAGACTATGCTAAACCAGCAAACTATAGCCTATTTTGTAATAGGACTATTTTCATTTGGATATATGCTATTCATAAAACATATACATTCTGACATAAAATATTGAAAGAATTTAGACATAATTAGATGGTAACCTACCTTGTAGGTTATACTAATATTTTGTTGTAGTTATAATTTGTCCCCTTAAAATAGTGACAGGAAATTTAGTTTACCATTTTTTTTGTCACCTAAATTAGGCAATTCAAAATATAAAATTTGATAAATTACCATTTTCAAAAGTAACATATGTCTTGATGCATTTCAAATGTAGCCTATTGATGACTAATACTTTAATGACTAGTCCGTTAATTATGTCATGGACTGAAATGTTTGTTTGTTTAGGCTACTTAATGATAATAGGCTATATGTTCATACTGAAATAGGACTAGCCTAGGCCTAGGCCTATATGATGACCTTTTGATACAGTAACCTGCTTACCTATACAGTAACCACCTTATTTTATAGCTTGTATAAAATAACGTTCTGTCGTTAAAACTACGATAGAAAGCTAATAATTGTGCATGGAGCTCTGCCTCATATGTGTTGTTACAGTAATAGACCAATAGGCGTCGCTGGAGACTTGCATTATGCAAAGGAGCTCTTTTCAGACCCATGCAATTATGGTAGGCTACTCTAACATAACATGGTACTGTCTTGTTTCATGCCTTTCATGTTTCATGACAGAATGTCAATAGGCATACATTGTAGCCAGCATTTAGCAAATGTAGGCTGACCCATAAATAGTTTTGTCATGTGAGTAAAACTATAGCCTGGTGTATTTTTACAATCTCTGTTTCAACTCCGTTCAAAATCCATATTAATTTGAATTTCCCGTGATGAGTAGTGTAAAAAAAAATCCAAACATTTGTCCAAACAACAATAATATAATAATACAGAGTTGTCACAAATAAAAATTATTTATAATTCTAAAGGATCCTTTGCCCAAACCAATTTGATTCAAATTCTGATTAACCGGTGGTTTGGGCCATACATTAAATATGTATCATTGAGCATATTTTAATGTCCAGTATTATAGATCTACCGTATAGCTCACATCAAACCAAGGCAAAGTAACCATGTTTATATTTTATATATGTGTAGAATGGCATTTCTGATATGTCTCATGCAAAGGGACGGGCTCCTTATAAACACAATCCATGTGTTTGATTTTAGGCTATAGCATATATAATTAATGTCATTATTTCAAGTAGACTTTCAGTCAAATGTGCATGTTTTTGTATTTGGTTAAAGTATAATTGCAATTCGTCTAGAATAAAGTATATGTAAATCTATGGAGTCATTGGCTAAAAGAGATTATGTAGTTTGTTTCATATACCTTAGCAACACATTAACACAAAATATGATTTACTAATGTAATTGAGGTGTTGTTTGTCGTCAAATGATTACAACAAGTGTTAAAAGTTTACTTTGCATTTTTTCACCATGTTGTTGATTTGAGGATGTTTCGTCTGGCTCTAACCTCAGAATTTTTACTCTCACCACAGTGAAATAAAATGATTTAATGTGGTCGCTCTTACATGTGCCCTCCATTTTCGCAATGGGCTTTGGTTTCAGACATTCTTGTAAGCTGCTCAAGTCCAAGAGCACGTTTCAAAATCGTGAACTGAAAAAAAAAATAAAGGAAAAAAGAATGGATTCCCTTTCGCTATATTTTCCACCGCTTCCAAATAGTGTCTCCAAAAAAGGTAGGCTATAGGAGATGCGAAGGGTTAGAGAGGCAGGTTGAGCCGAATACAATTCTCTAGCCTCGAATCGTAGTTGCTATCCAAACACAAATAAACAGAGAAGAACATTGGAGTTAATCACAGGCAGAAGGCGTGTCTGAGGGCGGGCTGCGTGCACCAGAGCCCCGAGCCCTGAAAAGTGAGGGACCTGTGATCATTACGCACACTCTAGCCCAACTCCGAGCGCTACGCGGGACTCGCGCCGCTAGGTCCTGCAACTCCAAAAGAGCGCACTTCGTGTCCATTTCTCTTTGCTTTTCGCTTCTTTGCAATTTTGCGCCAAGTCCGAGAAAACAAAGTGCGAATGTATGGCTACGTGAAAGTTTCGTGGACGAACTTGGAAAACTTTTGCTGACGCTTTATTGGAGCTCGACGCCTTTAGTGATTGTGGATTACTGATACACTGCAGAACTCTGCAGTGCGGGTGACCTTTGGCAGCTTTATATTGGGGGTAAGATTCAACCTCGAAGAGAGTAGACTACTGTCCGCAGCATGTTACATTGCTGAAATACAGTGGTCCAATAGACTCGCCACTGTTAAAAAAAATCCAACTCTATTAGTTGCAATGAATATAGTGTATAACGTGTTTCGTATGTACAAACCAACGTAGGGAACATGGCAATGGCAATAGGCCACTGCTATAAACGTGTTGTTTTTTTTAAGTCCAAAGGTTGACAGCAGTATAGACTGAACGAAGTTGCTGGGAGTGAAGAACTTGATGCCGTGTGTTCACTTGCGTTGCACCTGTGCAAAACTCACAAAATATTGTCAGTACAGGGAAAGGTCCACTGTTTACAACTAGAAACACAAGTAGGCCTATATGCATAATAGTCTGCAAAAATGTGGGGTTCTAAAACACCTGACATATAACTTGTGCACCAACTCAGATGGCAAGCAATCAGTAGAAATGATCTTACCTTCTCAAAGTGTGAATAATGTCTTACTCTCTTTAACGTTTTCAACTAGTATACTATTTCATTATGTAGACCTCATTAAAACAACCGTTATTGTATCATGTTCCAAAAATACATAAAAACATAAAAACAACCACGACAAAAATTCCTTGCAAAACCAAAATATGAATATAATACAACGCTTGAGTTTGGGTTGATGGCTTAGTGCCACTATTGCGCCTACCATCCAGGAGACATCAACTTCTTCTGTGTGGGGAAGCACAACTTTTCACCCAGGCAGTGAGTGCCACTTTCACATGTTAATTCAGATGTCTTTACATTCTAGATCCTTAATTTGTGTTCATAAAGATTTAAACGTATTAATTAAACGTCTAGGGGCATTTTTCATAAGGGATCTAAAAAAACTGAAACCATTAAGTACCACATTTATTTTATTTTATTTATAAAACAGAAAAAATGCCTGTATTTTTTGTAAAGAAATAAATCATTTTTATCGGGATCGAAAACGATTCTGTCATAGGCGAACAGCAGTGTAAAATGTAGGAATCATCTGTTTGTACATTTTGTGAAATGCATTTACACTGATAACATAGTTATCAGTGTAAAATAGGCTACATTTCCACTGTCACAAGCGATAAAAACCTATGTAATTGCCTAGCTAGTTAGAATTTACATAGATAATCACTATAGCCTATTCAAAAATCTTATCAGTTCTGTTTGAAACTAAAGCATGCGTTATAAACAGTTCCAATAATTTATAACTGATCGTTGATGATTTATTAACTGATTATATCTATTCCTAATTTTAATGTCCAATATTTGGATTGTAGGCTACTGCTGATCATTACATTTCAAATAAAACTAATTCAATCTGAAACGCGCGCCTCGTTGCTTTGAGTTCATAGCTGCTATACTTTCATGTAACAATACTTTTTATGCAGAAAACTCATTGCTGTGTATTCTTTTTTTTCACCAAATGTAGGGTTCCAATTGTGTCTTCAGAAAAGGCCTGTGCCTTGACGACCTTCGCCGAGATGGGGAGCAAAGCCCTACCCGCGCCGATTCCCCTGCACCCGTCCCTCCAGCTGACCAACTACTCCTTCCTGCAGGCTGTCAACACGTTCCCCGCCGCCGTCGACCAGCTCCAGGGACTGTACGGCCTCAGCGCCGTACAGACCATGCACATGAACCACTGGACGCTTGGTTATCCGCACATGCAAGGACTGAGATCAACAATAACGGAGATGGCAGCTGCCCAGGGTCTGATGGACCCTAGGTTTCCCTTCCCTGCCTTACCATTCGCTGCAGCGGCCCAGCTTTTCCACCCAAAACAAGGTGCCGTTACGCACGTGATCCCTTCTCTGCACAAGGACAGGCCGAGGTTTGACTTTGCAAACCTCGCCATCGCTGCTACGCAGGAGGACCCACCGAAAGTTGCAGACCTGGCAAAGCTGACAGCAGGACTCGGGGGCACGATCTCTGAGCTGAGCAAGCTGTCCCCAGACAGAAAACCCACTCGGGGCAGGCTTCCTTCCAAAACGAAAAAGGAATTTATTTGTAAGTTCTGTGGCAGGCATTTCACAAAATCATACAACCTTCTCATTCACGAGAGGACCCACACAGACGAGCGGCCTTATACCTGTGACATTTGCCACAAGGCCTTCAGAAGACAAGATCATCTCAGAGATCACAGGTAAGAACCATAAGAGACTATTAACGCTTGTTGTTGCAGTCATGCACCGTTATATCAAAATACAATTAATTAATTCGTTCTCTGGGAACATGTTCATCAATCGGTAATATGCAGGTTACTTTATAGCATGCACACTTCATTAATTAACATTTTTGCTGACAGACCTATTACCCATGTTTTCTCCATGAGGGCGCCAAAGTACTACAACGTTCATAATTTAATTTGAGAAAGAAACTACAGTTTAGCTACACTACGAAAATACAGCGTAAAGAGTTACAAATAAACCAAACGATATACGAACAGAGGTTTAATCACGTTATTCTGTTTTACAGATACATTCACTCCAAGGAAAAGCCATTCAAATGTCAAGAATGTGGAAAAGGATTTTGCCAATCTCGAACTCTAGCTGTCCATAAAACCTTACATATGCAGGTAAGTTATTTTATCAGAATAACAATAATATAGGCATAGCTTTTCATGGATTTACATACGGTGTGACATATCTCCTGAAAATCAAAATCCACCTGCATAGGATACCGTAATGCATGGGGACATTGATAACTTCAGCAGCGCAGAACGAAGTCATGGTGCAAACATAAAATCTAAATAAAACAATAGACCTATATGAATTGACACATAATTAAATGTGAAAACACAATAACATAAAATATGATTTAAATAAATACATATGCAATTAAAGAGAATAATCATTTGCTTGCTTTAAATCTAAACAGGAGTCTCCCCACAAATGCCCCACATGCGGAAGAACCTTTAATCAAAGAAGTAACCTGAAAACTCACCTTCTCACCCATACAGACATCAAGCCCTACAGCTGTGACCGCTGCGGAAAGGTGTTTCGGCGCAACTGTGACTTGCGACGGCACAGTTTAACGCACACACCTCTTCAGGACTACTAGGCAAGATGGCTGGACAAGACAGCTATACAAACAAACAAATAACAATGGACAAAATGGAAGAAGACAAGCCATCTGTTTTGGGGGTTTTGTTTTGTTCAAAGACTATCTTGAAATGAAGACACTTTACAATACATTTCTTAATAATTGGACTGTTTCCACCTCATTCGAAGCGTGGTGGAGCTGCAGTGACATCTTTCTCATATCACTTGTACATTTTACCATGTAAATAATGTTTAATTTTTTATTTTTTCTGACCTTGAAATTAATAAGTTGTTAAAAGCAGTCATGAGTTTATAAAGTATGTTAATTTGTATTTTAGAAATAAAGGAAGTAAAATATTTTCATTGGAAAGGTTGCATTTTTTCCTGTTTTGCCAACTATGTTCGACCCTGTATCTGGATGAAGATTTATAGCAGGCTGATACACTTGGGCAGTTAGGCTATTTATCATTGGTCACCACAGCATAACAGAGGCTATGAGATATATAGGCCTATAGCCTATAATTAAAGTTTGGCTAACTCAAATATAAAATGCATTTTAGTCGTCTCATTCTGTCTATGACTGCATAGGCTACTGTGGGGCCTACTATTGAACTGCACGTGTAGACATATAGGTTTGTGGATAGGCTATTTTTTAATTACGCCAATATGGGTCCAATATCCTACATCTCGTTAAAAAAGGATAGGCTATTTTTATTAAAATTCTATTTTTATTCGCTATTTCTTGAAAACACAATATTATAGATTAGACTTTTGGAAATATGTATGCTATAATTAGCATATTGGAATAGCCTATTGACTTAGACTTTCTACTGCAGCATGCACTGACAAATATAAATGCCTGCAACAGCTAAATTGCACCCAAACCTATACCATGTTTGATAGGCCTATTGGTTTTATGTTGATACTATGAGTATTCGAAATACCCAATGAAATGTAAAGGCCCAAGAAAAACAGCAATCCTATTACATTGTCAGTACCGGTGCAGGCTAAATAAGCACCTCTTTTCTCTTTCCTTTCTCATCCAAGCAGCCTGTCACTTTCACTAAAATTGCCTATTTAAGGCTTAAGTGCCACGACTGCATGACATTAACTTGTTTATGGAAGAACAATTTGGTGTTAAAAAAATCGCACCCTTAATTGTACAGGCCTATTAACTTATATTATAAAATACACACACACACTCTTTTTTAAAATAAATTTAACAAAACAATTAAGAACAGACGAGGATATGCTACACCTTTAATTCAACATGTATCATCTTTGAATTCCCTATACTGCTATCAAAATATGTTCCAGCAAAAACAATTACGGAATAAAGTTTTTTTTTATAAAAAATATTTTTAATTTGAGGATGCAAGACCATAAATTGTGAAATAGGCAAGGCTATTATTACAATATTAGTAGTCCCTGCAATACCACGTCTACTACTAGCCTACTCTACTAATAGGCTACTACTTCCACTACTAATAATACTAATACTATTTAGAATAATAATAGGCTAATATTAGTAATAGGCTAATAATAGCATTAATAATAATAACAATAACAATAATAATAATAATAATAATAATAATAATACAAGTATTAATAATCATAAATTGAGAATAATATTTATAAGACAAGTATGCATTTTTTTAGTTCATTCTGACCTATACGTTATGGGGTGCGATACAAACGCATATAGGCCTAGACTAATACAGGCCTAACTGTAGGCTAGTTCTATAATAGAAATTAAAACAACAAAACTTTTATTAGCCTAGTTGAAATACCTTATACTACCAAATACTGTGGACTCGAATTACTGATAGGCTACATTATTTGATCTCTATAAACTGGATTATAGGCTGCTATAGTATAACAGTTCAGTAGGCTATCTATTAGGCACTTAACATTAGTATCAGACTTAAAATAATTATTTATCCTAAACGTTAGACTATTTATTTTCATTCATAATCATCTAAAATACAATAATATGCTCACCATACTCGATTTTTAGGCCTTTTTTAGCCTAACGTCATTGTGTGCAAAAATATGTTAGGCTTATGTGATAAACGATAAAGTTAAGCAATGAGTAAGATAAAAACTGTTCATTCGTATCCATTGTAGCCTACATTTTTCCATTAATTCTGCTATAAGGCAACATGAATTAGGTTATTACGTTTATATTATTAAATAATGTTATCATTGATGATTTTTCAAAACTATTATAGGCTGTAATGTTACAGTATTTATCATGCTGGTCAAGCAACCTAGGCTATATGTACATCTTTATTGGGAGTAAGCGTTTGTTTGAAATGTAGCCTAAGGTAATGAGTTTATGTCATGCAAACACGCACACATTTTGCACACCTGCACATACGCAGGCAATGTATGGCTAGCTGTTGTCACATGGACTATGTCCTCAAAGGTTTAAATTTGCTGGCTGAATCGAGGGAGGCCATTAACCGCAGTCATCTATTTCTTCTGCAAGACTCGGTTTAATAACACTGATGATGCATATTGGTCCCCGATTTAATGCTGGCGGCAAATGTAACGTCTGACCTCATGGTATGTGAGACTGTACATCTATTTATTATGATATTTTAAATGAGAATTATATTATTACCGGTATCCTAAAGTAAATATAAAAAGCAGGTTGACCATATAGCGCCTGTGAATTATGAATGATAGGCAATTACTAATTAAGCTTATTATATCAGGCTGTTACAAAGTAATAATAATAATAATAATAATAATAATAATAATAATAATAAACTAGAAAAATAAATAAATAGCCCAAATAAATAAATAGCCTAAATTAATATAATAAAGCATGATTATTTAGCTGATGCTAAATAATCCTCAAAGTGACCAAATTATTAGATGCAGTCCTAGCACACGTGTAAACAAGGAATAGGCCTAATCATAATAGAAGGAATTAAATGTGTTAGGGCCTAGATGATATTCTGATCTGTCCACAAATTCTAGAAGAAAATAACTTGAACGAAAGAAATGAAGAATCGCTTAGAAAAACATGGCCATCATGGATCATACCCTATTTGTCACCTGTTTTTGGTAAAGGGCCCAAGAAGGTCAGTTATGGATATAAAAGTTGGCCTACCCCGTAACAACACTTTCATTACCCTATATTTTACGTTTTCAAATAAAATAATTTTTTTCAACATTGTTGAGTGATTGTTGCACTGTTTAAATTATTGTACTCTGTATCCTACTCACAGGAAAATAAAATAGCTTAGTTTTGCACTGACAGGTAAATTGTTTATTTTCAGATTATTCAGTGTTAAAAAACGTTTCGTGGACTATTATATTAGAATTATGTATAATATGCTTATACATGAGTGGAGGGCATATCTTATTAGGCTATTGTTATTTTTCTGTGTATACTATATTTGCTCAAAGTTTATCCTTATGTTTTCTTCTTATATATCCGTCCATAGATCTATTACTTATATATTTAGTGTAATATCTACACTGACAATCGAATGTAGAATTCCTCGCACACGAAAGGGGAGTTTCCAGTACTAAATAAGGTTTGAAGGCTGGGGAGGAAATGACGACATTCTAGTAAGGACAAGCGGAAGTGTGTAGATGTTTACTGATGACGTTTTGCTGAAAGCATTGAGGACTCGGGCTAACTTCAGCAACAATAACGGAATGAATTTGTTTTTGTAAACTTATAATTCAAGCAGTGGGTGCAGGATAGCCGCTGTGGCAGAGTAAGCATTTGTCTGAGCAAACGTTATCTTTGGTTGCTGGTTGAAGACCAGACATATTTCTAAGTAGTTAGCTTAGCATACTGCTGCTGCTGTGTTCAGAAGGACAGCACAGCACAGTACTGTTAGCCTGTCTTGCGGTTTGTAATAATAACTATTTAATAGTCTACTGACACTTTATTTCTGCTCTATTCAAAAATATTTTTCGCAACACTAAATAAGACTCCTTATTTGCGAATGTCGACTATTGGTTACACGTCTGCATCTAATCTAACGTTAGCTACGTTTGTTAGCATTTTGATATAGCCTGACATATAAGTCTGAAACTGTTTACCCTAACGTTAAAACATTGTAACAGCTTCGTAGATTTGCATGCAGTGTACGGTATAGGGAACTCTGTTGTTTGTTAATACAAAGGCGTTTTACACGGTGTTGTGTGCAGCAAGGCGCGGGTCTCAGAAGATTTAGTAGTTTCACAAGATTATCATGAAATGCAGAAAACAAAGATCTCACTGTACTAGTACAGACCTGATTCACATATTGTCCTTGAGTGTTTAGAAAGGCGTCTCCAATATAATATAATTATTATATAAACTCTACTTTTTAAAAATAGTGAGAAATGTAACATTATGACAGTAATACAGCAGCAGATCCACAGTGGCACATACTGTTGAACATTGTGTTAAATAGATAGATAAAAGACAAATTGAATGTTTATTACACGCTGAGAGACAGGATTTGTCTAGGCTATATGCAAGCCATGTTAATTTATTTTGTAATGGAATCATTAATTGCGTAAACATTTTCAGGACATTGACAGGATGTTGGAGTCTTATGTCACACCGCTCCTGATGAGCTATGTGAACAAATACATCAAGAATCTGAAGCCTTCTGATCTCCAGCTCTCTCTCTGGGGAGGAGATGTAGTGCTCAGCAAACTGGATTTAAAGCTGGATGTCCTGGAGCAGGTATATGAGAGGCTAATATATTTGTGGCAGTGTGTAAGATCATGTATTAAGTGATTTGCAAAATACATAAAGCCCCCTGTTTTTGTTAGGGGGTAAAGATAGTCATATGTAGTGTAAACAATGCATACCACCTGAGCAAAATGTTGCCCACCTTGAAGCCATATTGTTTGAATGCAAAACCGAGGAAGGAGGAGCACAGAGGTAATATTTACCTGGGGCTGTTTAGGCCAAATAATTCAGAATGACTTGCTGGGGCAAGGAAAAACAAAGCAGAATGACAAGCTAGTTTTTTTTCATTTTCTTTACAGGAATAAAATCCTGTAGTCGCCAATGACTCGCCATCAATTGATTGCTTGTTATCATACAGTTATGAATTATTTTTAGTGTTCCATAGTCTGGAAAAAAGTGTGCTGCAATAGTGTGTTTTTCCACTCAGTCTTAACTGTGTTATATTGTCTTAAACAGAATCAGAGTAGAATGGAACCACAGCTATGTTGCCCAGCCACGAACTCACACGGTATCTTTACTGTCAAGTCCTTTTTGAAGGGGTTTGATAGATTTACTTTGATATTGTCCTTTGTAATGTTATTTTGACACAGTATGTTTTTTACACTTGTAATGTCTGGATTGGATCAATCTGCCATGAGCTGAAAGAAGTTTCTCTTCTCTTGACTGTGTTCTGACTGCTTCTGAAGAGCAGGTCCAAAACACTACCTAACCCAGAGGAGATTGTGATGAAAGTTCTTATTGAAAGCAGCTTTAAGTCAACTGACATTAGGAATTCTGGTTGAATTCTGATGTGTAACGCTGTGTTGAAACCTTAGCAGCTACCCTCGCATTAACCTGAACAATGACTTATGCGCTGCGAGGTAATTAGACATATTAGAAATAAAATTATATTTTAAGTAACACAGTGTTTATCACCAGTGTAAATTCATGACAGCCTATCATCAGAAATATGTTTGATTATTAGGTTTAGGCTCACAGTTATGGAAGAGACGTGTGAAACCTGTGTATAGGCAGTCTGGTTTCACGGCTCTCATTTTCTCACAGAGTTGTTCAAGATGCAACAATGATTTCTCAGCCTCGGAGTAGATTGTTCTGATTCTGTTGTAGCCGTAGCAAATTAGAAAGCTGTAACCAGTGTTTTTTTCATTCTCCCCTCATCTTAAAATTGTATTTACGACAAATCCCAAGTGTTCTCGATGCCTTAGCTAACCTATTGCATACTTTATAACATTGTCTGTGTCACAGATATAGAACTACTTTACTACAGAGGGTTATGTTTTTCGTTCGGCTAAATATCCAAATCTGAACGTCTGTGTGTGTATTTCATAGGAGCTGAAGCTGCCCTTCACGTTCATGAGCGGCCACATTCATGAGCTACGCATTCATGTACCTTGGACCAAGCTGGGCTCAGAGGCTGTTGTGATCACTATTAACACCATGGAGTGCATCCTCAAGCTGAGAGACGGGGCTCAGGTTAGTGAACGCACCCAGGTGTCTTTTAGTCTGTCTTTTAATAACAATTGCCCTAATGCACACACTGCCGTAATACACACACATTCAGATACACAAGGAGGTTTGCAAGATATGCAATGCTTATTTTGAAATCAACATCATATTATAAAAATACTTTTCAGAATAGATTTTTAAATGTTAATGTTTCTCAAGCTTAACAAATATTAAACTCTCAGGAGATCATGGCTTTCACATCTATGCAAAACCACTGATTCATTGTTAATAATAAAATGTTTTGTTTTTGTTACATACATTTTATGCAGATTATGTACATACAAAGGCAATGTCTCAGACAAGACCACAGTCACCTTATAACTTCAAACATCAGTAATGCAAGACACCAAGTTACTGTAACTATCAAACTGTGCATATACTGTAATACATTTTCAAAGCAGATTTTTTAAGAGGAATTAATTATTGAGTAATTAAATTAGAGACCAGCAGTAGAATCATGATTTTCAGAGCTCCTACTACTAGTAAGCTCACATGCATTTATTATTCATGTGTGCACTTATTATTATGACACAAATACCACAAAATAGGGGGAACAATGTCTGGCATTCACTGACGCTTAGTGGTGGGTATTTTTTTTTTCTTAAACTTTTTACAGTCTTTGAACACAGCTATGTTGTTGCCACTCTGTAATGGTGCTGTGTGGGTTTTATATTTGTAAATATGACATGGCTAAATAGCAGTTGCTATCTCCATAATCAGTGCTTAAGTAGTGCTCAGAAGTTGGGTCTGATGAGGAATGCCCTGAAGAAAATGGAAAAACAAAGCATAAACAATGAGAAAATAATTCACTGCCTCATTTAGAAGCAAGTGTGATGTCATGCTTTTCATACTGTATTTAGATCTACATTTTCAAACAATCCTGGGAGGGGTACAACGCACATTGGCAAGAGCAGTAAAGACAGATTCCAATGAGGAGCACATTTAGGAGTTTTGTGGATAAAAGTGTGCCGTCATTCATACTACCAGAATTAACCATTTGCAAATGCTCTTTCAAATGTATCAAGAGAAGCATCTGACAGTATTCATAAACCAGATGGATTCTAGGATAAAGTGGATATTGGCAGATATTTGGTAGATCTATAAAAATCTACATTGTATAACTTTTATCCATGCTGCACACCACAAAAATAAAACACAAATGTCTTACTCACATTTTTCTTTAGAAGTAGCCTAGCTATTGATCACTGACAATAAATTTTCAAGGAACATAAAACATTTACGCTACTTAAACTTGCGTTTAGACCACTGCAGTTTTACTACCGCCATTGTCTTTTGCAAGTCACTAGCAGTGAACAAGCCTGGTTATGAACTAGTCTCCTGATTGTATTCAGAAGCAAGTCAGGATTCTTTCACATCCCTGTCAACTCAAGCTGTTCATGCACCCTGTGTAATTGTGTCGCTTTTGCTGACCAGTGAAAAGGCTACTTTGAGCTTTACCATGTACCTCCGGGAACATAAATCTGAGAACAATTATCCCAAGAGCAATATTTATATTATTGTGTTTAGGTTTGATCATAAATATTTTCATTTTTTGAAGTATGGCGTACGAGAGACATTTTCCTAGATTTATTTTTGCAGAAGAGCCTGGTCCTACCTTTGCCACCCATACAGTTTGCCAAAACGAAAGTGGAGCATAGTGCTTGCCTGCATGGGAAGGTGGACGTTTCAAGGCCAGATGTCCCAGAAGAAACACATTTCAAGGGAAGTCCATTACAGCTAATTATATAGACTGCGGCAAAAAGATTTGTAACACATGAGCCGAGCTGCCCAGAACTAATTGGTAAATATCATACTATGCAGATGGCTACTGCTCAACTGATCAGGTTTCTGGTTGGATGGAATTTTTAACTAGTTTATTGTGCTTTTAACAAAGCTTAAGTTCACAATGTACTCGTGTAACACACAAACCTTCAAAATAAGTATTTGTTACAGATGTTGTCCAAAAATGTTTTCTTGGTCAAGAAAGGTTTTTTGGGAAATTGCAATTGACATTTGGACAAATGATTCTGTGGCATGTACACCCATGAGACGCAATATGGATGGAAGCCAGATTTGCAGCAGGAGTCCTTGTACCAAGAGGAATGTAAATGAGTGGATGCATGTCCGCCTCTAAACGTCTGTTATTAAGCCAAGAAAAAGTGAGACAATTTTCATATCATTTTGATGATTTATATGATTTATTGATTGTCTTCATTAATACATTTGGTTCAAGTACATTTGAATATTTAGTAAAAATGTGAATCCTCACTGCTAACTCGGATCTAGTCAGATGGCATTTCCTGTGGCCTTGTCAAGTTCCTATGTGCCCCTGTCCTATTAGGTCAGCAGCAGCAGCACCACCATTATGTGTAGATGTTTTAGATGCTGTTGCATACTGTATGTTCTGTATGCTAATAGATGTACGCATCCAATACATATGCAGTGTTAAATCATGTACTTACAGGTTGATGCATGACATTTGGCTCAGGAAAATACATCTTGGATGATAGTTATCCCCAAGGCTGTAAATCATTTGTTTGATGGGACACATTTGTATTTGAGTATTAACATTTATTTTTTCTTTCTTCGTGTTTCTCTTGTCCATTGGAGACAGGAACTTTCTGGTGGGCGTCATCCAACCAAAGTGTGGAAATTATAAATGATATCATTAATATGGTTTGTTTTCATAATTACAGTTAAAGCTTGAGGACCAGCCTGTAAAAACATCCTTGCCTCTTTTGAAGTTCATTAAGGCTTGTGTAATTTTACCGGAATTATTTGGAGATTTTTAACATTTGTGTGTCCCCCATGAGAGAGGAGCCTTGTAATATTAGGGTTATTCAATGTACTCAGTAGAGCCCATCTGCAAGGCACTGACTGCACTGCACAATTATAGTTTCCAGCAAATGTGGAAATGTTGGAATTTTGCACCAGTTGGAGATTACAGCTTCCGCTGACCGTGTAATTGCTTGAAATAGGCTGTAATGAGGACATTTGGTGCAAAAAATATGGTTACAGAAAATGTTTTTGTCAGGCGCTGTATGACCTTTATTTTACAAACTAGACATTATTAGCAAACAAATTGTGTTTTTATTGTTTGTGGCCTAAAAAAGGTGTTTAAAGCAGGCTCAAATCTGTTGTGCGCTATTAATTTTATTGGTGGATAATTTCATTCTATAACATTTGTACATACAAAGTATTGGTAATTTCCATCTGAAGGTAGCCTAAGCCTTTGTATGCCTAACATCTATACAGGAGCTTTGTCATGGGAATGAATGAATAGGTGAATATTTTGTAGTAGTACACCTTTTTGTTTTTGTATAAAAGCTCTCTGAAAGTGGTCCATGCTTCTTTGCAGTTTTTGGATATCAGTGATCTGTTTGATCTCAACTCATTATAAATTAAAAGTTCAAGAAATAAACAGGAATAAAACAATGGCTTTAAATCTGTTATTCTTTGTACAGAGTTCCTATGGCAACCGGTTATTAGTGGTCCGCATGGAAGGAGTTAGCAGCAGCCTACAAAGTTACCAGCGCAAGAGAAAAGTATTTTGCATCCAGTTTGGGAAAAACTGTTTACTACTACTCTCTTATTTAATGTCTCACATTAGGCGGTGTTGAAATTTAAAGTTTAGATTTGAGGGATTTAATCTGGCCTGTGGGGTGATGCTGAGCACTTGATTTAAAGCGTAACTGCCTTTTAAACCTTCCTGAACTTTTTTAGAATTCATTCTGTGGATATTTTTTGAATTTATATTTACAGCTAGTTGTAGTCATATGAGCAGAAGTTCTGAAAGACCAGTTAATATGGATGTAATAGAGCAAATTTAGGGACACCTGTTTTCCATTTGACATTCCGGTAAACTCTTTCGGATGCTGAAGATGAGGTGTGATCATCAACAAACGCAATGGGGAACAGGCTGGACAGCAGTTACGGCGGATCATAATGCTCCCAGGCGATTTCTCTTTTTTTTACGAGACAAAGATAAGGGTTTGGGTTTACCAAGGAGGTCCTTCTGGGTTTGGCTCAGCCTGCGGCTTGATCTGGGAGTTTTATGGCTGGTGAGAGCATTTACTCCTGATGTGGAGATTTTGATTGATGCGTTGCCTCAAGATGATTTGGGGAGGTGCCTTTGAGACTTCTTGGTTTGGCATGCTCTCTCTACGAGGCCCTTTCTTCTGTTAGATTCCTTCCAAACTATTTTAGGGTTTCACACCACCAACCGTTATTGCTCCTATATAATGGATAATACATGTGATTTAGGGAACTTTATTTTCCATTCTTAATGATTTTTTTTTCAAAACCCCATAGTTATTTCACCACTAGATTTACCACGTACCAGGCTAAGGGTTGCTAATTTGAACTGTTTACTAGACACTATGCATTGCAACACTGGGACTGATCCATGACATTTGAATAACTCAAACTCTGTATCAAATTCACATATAGCGCTTGCTCATTATACATTGTAATACTGTGACCTCAGATGACTACCATTGACTACGCTACTGTACGAAGAAGCTACTGCTGTACCAGCTGCGGCTTCCCACCCAGGAGTTGAATCCACAATCCCCTGTTTAAGAAAACCAGAATGTATGGGCCGCTCCCAGCTTCTGTCTGTCAGTGTATGGGTCCTTGTGGTGGACCTTTCTGGTTTGAGTAGAGGGACTGGCAGTCATTGACATTTGGAACATTTCATAGAATATTTGAATGTTCTCATTTTTTTTTTTATTGTATAATTTTTGTATTTTTCCATGATTTATACCAGGTTAATTATACATGTATGCAATCGCATGCCTCTGTCAGCCTCTATACTGTACATTTGCCTCAGGAAGAAGCGACCCAAAACTTCATCTGTCAGAAAACACAAAGTGGAACAAGTAGAATCAAAACAGTCCCTGGGAGTTTGTAATCAGATAGCACAAACTGGGTAATCTCTGCCCCAGTGCCATCCGGACATGTTGCCTTTGATTCCCACTGCTCACAAGGGAGCAAATGGCTTACAGAGATTCCACCATAATTCCGTTCTGATCATCAGCTCTGATGGTCCTCGTCTTCAGGACTGAGGAGGAAAAGGGTGAAGACACGCAGCTTTGGGGAGTCGCATACTTCTTGAGTCCAACCTCTTGTTGTAACACAATCTGTGTCTGACCATAAATGATAAAAAGACAGCAATGATGCTTCAGGCATGTTGGAAGCCAGAGCAAGTGGTTTCTATTAGAGGCAAGGTGGACAGAAAATACAAAAAACATAAGATGCCGCGGAACAGAAAGACCGACATAGATAGAATGGATAACCTTGTTATCTAAGCTTGATTAAGAGCTATCTGCCTTTTTTTGTGTTTAAGTGGTATCTCTTTGTATCTGTAGGTTGGTGCTCAATGCTGTTTATAATGTGTCAGGCCTTCAGGTAAACTTCTCCTGAAAGGCCACCTCTTCTGTTTGTTTTATGACCTCCCCCATACCCCTGACCCGCTAACATTCAACATGTTCCATATGGACATAGAATAGCAAATGGATGTGAATTGTCCTATCTTGTTTTATGAGATGCTGAATGGTGGATGAGGATTATGTTGTTCATCAGTATTGTCTCCCCCCCC
>JAODTR010000008.1:715700-762594 GCA_025399935.1 Amblyopsis rosae | reverse complement strand
TATATATGTGTGTGTGTGTGTATATATATATATAGTTTCCCCTGAGACAGGCAGGCAGTTAAACACTCCGGGCCTGCCTGTGTACAGCTAACAGCTCATGTCACCCTCCGAACCACCCAGGAGCAGAAGAAAAGGAAAAGATAAAGAGACACAGAGCGGGAGAGACCAAAGCAAGAGGGTGGGGGGGGGGTGTGGGGCAGTTAAACGATTACAGAGCTGCCGAGCAAAGCGCAGGGGGGGGGGGGGAGAGAGAGAGAGAGAGAGACCCCCCCGTGACATATCCCACACTCTGAACTGGGACCAGACCGGGATGGATGTGTGACTAAATGAACTGCGATGCTGGTTCCTGACGCGCCGCAGCCATCGAGGGCATTAGTCACGGTTCTATTTTTCACCCGAGAGAGCTTGCTCAAGAAGGCAGCGCCTCTATGCTTCCATTACGATATGCAGTCAAGCGTGCACACGCACGAGCACACGCACGCACGCACTGCCTAGATACATGTGTATCTAGGCAGGGGGCACTGCCAGTCCTCAAGCTCACAGCCCAAGAACCTCTCAGAACAGAGGAGGGGAAAACAGAGGAGAGGAACCAAAACAGGCTTGTTTTGCACTGTTTAGATCGGGCTCCCTGGGTGTTTTTCCAGAAGCTTTCCCGGGGACACGAACGGGAGGGGGAGATGGAGTGAGAGAGTTGGAGACCCAGTAGTCGACCACCTTTCCTAATCCAAGGTCACACAGTTCCTCTAGCCAACTCTCACCGCCGGTGTGATTGCCTCTGTGCCACATGACTGCCGGTTGGCAGGACACGTGTGTTTTGGCGTGTGTGTGTGTGTGTGCGCTTGTGTGTCTGATGTCATGGACGAGTCCTCTGAACTGTCAGAGAGGCGAAGGGAGCCATGACTTCAGAGTCTGGAGAGCAGCGAGCTTGAGTCCTGCTCTTGCGGTGCGATGGGGAGTGTGAGGCTGCATTTGAGTGAGCGATCGGAGCGCAACGGACGGCCCATCTTGAGGAACATGCAAAGGAGGAAGGAGTAATTACTGTGTGTGTGTGTGTGTGTGTCAGATGATAAATGAGAGCACGGTCCGCTGAGGTTCTGACGGACAGGAGCCTGGAGGACCCGTCCGATCGGGCTGTTACCTCATTCTCCCCTCACAGCTCATCAGCCACACACACACACACATCTGCATGTACATGCATGCACACACACACAGAGGCTTGGAGACAGATGTTATCTTCACTGTGTAGCGGTTCTATTCGGTGTCAGGTTTCTGGGCTGTGCATCTCCACACATAAATCACCCCCGTCACAGTTTTGACGGAGGGGAGACAGGGTCGTCGGTCGAGAGGCAAAAGAAGCCTACCTGCCAAGTATCTAAGGAAAGCTTGGACAGCTCTCGCTGCTCCTTCGCTTCTGCTGCTGGAGTGCGCTTCCACCTATCTGGCCCCCTGCGCTATCAATGAGCTGTTTTATATTGTGCAGTGATATTGACGGATCTGTGGACGTTCTGAAGCATTTGTTTCCACTGGTGTCCATTTCATTCACTGCTCTCGTCTGTGTGTATGCGTTTGTGTGCCTGTATATTGTGTTAGATGTACAGTATCCCGTGTGCTTCTCTGAATCAAAGTGAGCTGTGGTGACGCGCGTTCACAAATAATGCCTCACGCATCTTCCATCTTGACGTTCAAGGTGAAGTTAACGCTTTGGTCTAAATCTGTCGTCTCAGTTGTTTACTCAACCTGCGTCCGTCAGCGACACAACTCGCTAGCGATACATGTTAGTGATTAGGGTGAGTGACTCCCCACTGAAAGGTTGTGGGGTCGAATCCCAACATGCCTGACCCCCTACGTACACCTTATTTCTAATTGTGCGCTGTAAAGATAAGTGTTTACTATAAGAAATAAATAAAGGACATTATGTTCCAACCCTCATCCTTCCTCCTGCTCTCTTCCAAGTACGTAAAGGTGTTTACGTTCCTAATTCATCCCCTCTTTCTGCTGTCTTCCAGGACCAAGAGGTCTTCAGTACCCACCACCGAGTGTATATTGGAGCTCCCCCACTTCACGGTGCAAGCCACGCGGCCGCAGACCCTGCTCCTCCAGGCCATCTGCCAGAGCTGGACCCACAGCCTGGGGAACGGGGCCCCGCAGAGCCTCAGCGAGGGCCTGCTCAGCGAGGTCTTTAAAGCCCCAGGTAACCAGACCCTGGTGGGGTGGTGTTTGAGTGAGCACTGAGCTAAAGAGGTCTGCTGTGATTTCACTGTTGCTGATTTCAACCACAACCGTGGCCCGGCCATAATCTGCTGGAGGTTGACTGGAAGCTTGTGTGTGTGTGTGCGCGTGCTGTTTTGTGTACGGGCTGTGACCTCTGACCTCCATTGACGTTGTGTTGGGTTTCCTGTTGGACAGATGAGTGACGAGGTGTTTGAGAGCGAGAGCTATGGGGGATCAGGGCTATCACAGCTCAGCATGTTGAACACGGCATTAGGCCCGTGTCCTGTGTGCATGGTTGTCCACGTTTAACTGCACATGGCATTGGACTGTTTGCTGTGTGCGATTGTTTTCATAACAGAAATTAATATTTATCCACAAAGACAGCTGAATTTCTTGGAAAGAAAAGGGGAAAAGACCCGCACGGGAGATTGATGCGACCTTTAGCGGTTCATTCTGCGCCAGACTTTACCCATGCATGGCCTTTGTCAAATGCAAACTGGCTTGCTTTGCTCATGTGTTCTCTCTTAGGCTCTTCTATTAGATGTCATTGAACCCACCAGCATGGCTGCTTAATGAAAACCTCTTTTCTCTGCTATAAAGAACATTTACTGTCCTTTGTTTGTTCAGCTCTACATGTAGTCGGGCTTCCTTCTATGTACCAGTAAGCTGTCATTGTAGATATATGGAATTGGCTGGGCCTTAAAGTGAATTGACTCTGTTAGGAGAGGTTTTTACAGCTCTTTCTCAGGGCTCAGCGTAACGTGTGCCAGAGTAGCATTTTGCCTGAGGCAAGTCAACCTAATAGTAGCTAGCAAGCTAGCTAGCAGGGGCAAATTGGCTACAGACCCTTAACCAGTGTGGTAGCTGTGATGTGTTTGCATCCCCCTCCCATCCCGAACACAAAAAACGCCTCATAGACAGCACAAAACTTGCTCCGCGCTCAGCGTGGGGTTTATAGACATGCAGCACGGGGGCAAATTAAGTCCTATACTAGTTAACACTTAATGTGGTCCGGGGTGGTCTTAAACGGTCAAATAATCAATTTTGCCCTAGTTATAGATGAGTGGTGGGGGGGCTGAGTTCAATAAAAACAGTAGCATTTCTCATGACGGTAGCATCTGGACAGTCCTCTGGAGGGCCAGGGATTTTCCAAGTCATTAGGATAATGTTGTTGGGTATGGCGTCAACATCGTCCTCCAGCCAAGCCGGCACGGCTACCTTTTTCACCGTTGTGTGGCCGCCAGAATTTCTGAAACTGGTCTCCCGTGGAGTGGAGTCAAATATTCCTCTCCCCTCTCTGCCTTTCTGCTCTTGGACGGCCTTTTTGCACAGCGACGTGGAGAAACATTTTCACATCTGGTCCCTGTGTTGGCAGGTTGGAAGACCTTTAAAAAAGAAATGCAGTTGGGGAAAGAGTTGGTGTTTAGATGGCAAGACGTTGAAGGGGAATAGGTGAGGTGTGGGTAAGTATGTGTTTGACGGGAAGGGGAGAAATGTCTCCTGTGATATAACCCAATGGGTCTGTCATTGTATTTGCTTGCCAGGGTACTCATAACCCCTTAGAAAGATGTTTGCTCTCCCAGACCATATGTCAGTGGCTAGACAACATAGTAAGTGAATTGTCTATGTGGTTTTCTGAAGAAACAGATGTTAAGGAAGAATATGTATCTGATCTGCCCAGAGTGTAATTCTTACTGGAGTATGTCCTGAAGATATTGGCTCTCCTCAAATCTGGGAAGTAGTCAAGAGGTCCTTATAGTAACTATTCATGAAACGTCCCAGTAAAATGTTCTTTGAATTCACAAACCCATTGAATTTGAAAGGAGAATATGTTAAACTGCTGACATGGATCCTCTTTTTTGGCCCTGGTGTGACATTCAGTCTTTGGATGCTCTCTGGTATCCTCCATAGCCAGAGGAAAATACTGAGAACATTTAGCTGTTCTGTGTTGCATCTTGACAGATGTTGACGCGCAGAATCACCGTCCAACATCACAAACAAAAGCTGTTCTCTTTTGAACACGTGTGGTTTTTCATTTCTGTAGTCAAATCCTCCCTCCCTCTTCTGCGTTTGATGTTCGTGGAGGGGTGGGGAGGTGGTCAACAGTAGAAGGTGTTTCATATCGAGGCATGTCTGATAACACAGATGGTCAGTGTCCTTCGCAGGGGAGCCACTTGCACAATGCAATCCAGTTTTCTCCCAAAGGGAAATTCCAGCAAGGGGGAGAGAGGGAGAAAAAAAACTCCTATAAACTTTGTTTTAATCTCAAGGTACTGGCAGACTGTTAAAAAGATGTGGGTAATGTGGATACAAGAAACAGTTGTAATCTTCATGTCAAAACAGCAGAGTGGAACAGGGGGCGCCCGCTAAAGGGCTTGTAAGGAGCGCTGGTTATCGTGCTGCCATGCAGCAGCAGCAACATCAGAGAACTATCCTGCGTCTCGGAGCGAAATGGGCAAACAAACCGGTAAATTGCGTTTTCTCCCCGGAGTCAGCGGCAGTCGCTCGCGGCCCCTTCGCGTGACAGCGCGGTTTTGTCAAACAAAACGGCCTGCTTTTGCCGGGAGCACCATTGACGACCTTTCATTGGTCTCCAGCTCCACTGTAGTTAGCTGTGCTTTGACATTGACATGAGCGTAGTGTTTCTGCGGTGACGGATTATTCCAGCATTCTCCACCCCCGACTTTCCAAGGAGCTCACACGAGTGTTGTATTTTATTGGTGGGTTCTGTAGCAAAACGCTGTCATAGTTTATGCGTCTCGTTGTCTAGAGAAAATGTAGAGGAGGCCTATGGGGGGGGGGGGGCTGTGTGTACATGCTGTGTGTACATGTGTGTGAGAGAGAGACCGTGGTGTCCAAACCAGTGAGGCTACAGTATCTACAGCTGCCCAGTGAGGAATCTTCAAGGGAAAGGCAGGGTTAAAACAACATGCCTTCCTTCTGCTCTTGTGTCCCTCAAGGTCTCTGCGTTGCTTTTGTTTTGACTACATTCCCCACAGAAAGCCACGCACAGAAATGTTGTCCACATTGCTTGCTTGTTTGGTTCCTCCTTTCTTTCTTTCTCTTTTTTTGTTTCTCTGTATTTATTTATCTTTCTTTCTCACTTTCTTTCTTGTCCTTCCAACCATAGTGGTTTTAGTAGCAGCTCCTGTTGTAGTAAAAGCAGCAGAAGGGAGCCTGTAATTCCTGTCTACTACTGTTCTTAGCCACTGCTAACCTCAGACCGAGCGACACGCAGACCACAGTGACCTCCCACGCACCACCTCAGTCTACATGCTGTTGTGTGTGTGTGTGTGTGTGTGTGCGTGCGCTCGCACGTGCACTCACCGTGGGTGTGCTGATGTGCATCTGCACAGCGCATATGTACGGTGGCCTCGGAAAGTATTCAGTGCCATCACTTTTTCCACATGTTGTTTCCCTGCGATAGTTGACAGTTGTTTTATTCTTGATCAGCCTTACACGCCCAAGGAAGACAAAGCGAAAACAGGTTTTTTAGAAAAACCCGAAACAGACCTTATTTACAGTGCATGACAGTTAGTTGAAACATAGCTGAGATGGCCACTGTCCACGCACGGGCGTGTGAGGCACACTGTAGCACGGGGAATGTGTTGCATACATCCCGTGAGCGTACAGACACAACCTCCCCTGCTCATGTTCTCCACTTTGATAATATCTTTATTGGATTTTTGATTCATTCACCCACGACCCTCTCAAGACCCGGAGACTGTTGGCAGAGTCTTTAAAATTCAAAAGAGGAATTTATAACCCGTAAAGGGATGTTCTGCTAGTTCAATCCACAGATGGATATGTCTTGTTGGAAGAGAGAGAGACTGGACTTTCTTCCATTTCATGCTGGCAATGTTGCCTCAGACACACAATAGACTACGTCAAGAGGTGTGTGAATGGATAGGCCTTGTATTGCCTTCATACATTTAATGCGTGGACTTGTGTGTTTCTGTTTTACCATCTCTGAGCCTTCAAAGGACTTAAAGTGACACAGGGGTCCGCCAGATATAAAGCCACCACATAGGACACACTGTGAAAGATGGGCCGTCTTGTCCTCACACCATCGTTTTAAGCACAGCCCCATGGAGGAAGTGCCTCGTCGCCTGCTTTTCCTCTGTAATTTACCTAAAGGAGAACAGTATCCTGGCAACGTCTGCCTGGAAGCCCATTGATGTTGACCACAAGGGTTTCCATTTACAGCCATATCTTAGTGACTTACAATAAGCCTACTTTCTCATGGATGTTCAATGGCTACCGGCATTGCTACTAGCAGAAGGTTCCTAATCAACACTGCGGGAGAGGTTTATATCTATATAATAGGTTTTCTTTAGGAACAGAAAAAAACAATCCAAACAAATAAATATTTCATAACATTTAATACCGTAATATAAAATGATACTCCCTGCAGATTTGACATCTTAAACAATGATATACTGTACCTTTTTGTACAGTTTCTATTCGGGCATCTGAATAATGGGGAGAGTTCTGGTTCTGGTTTGTCACTAGACCTACGCCAGATACCCGGTAGGTGATATATGTGCTGTGACATAACTTGACAGCTATGGGAGCAGGGCATTACAAGGGAGAGAGAGATAATGATGGACAGAGAAGTAAAAGTATGGACATACCTCAGGAACAGGTGTGGAAGAAGAAAGTTGATGGAGGGTGTCGGGTTAGACGGGGAACGCAACACTCCAGAGACCGGCCTTATTAAACCCACCTTTGGAGCATAATTAATGTCAGGTTACGCACGCACGTACGCACACACACAATCATACAAGCCACTGCTAATGCTCTTTAGCTGATCACATGTGCCACCCTAAATGCACAGCATACGACCCCATTTACGGGAATGTTTGGGACACAACTATGCTGTCATTGCTTAGCAGCTACAGAAGCCCACCCCAGGACTTGTGTGCTCATATCATATCATATATTCATGAGCATATCGTTATCAAAACACTTCTTTTTGTTCCTGCAAAAAATGCTTTTCCCGCACCTTAAAAAGAAGGGCCGTCTGCCGTCACAAGGTCTGACCATGTGACCTCACTGCCTTCAAGAGTACAGCTCGAATGCCAACCCCCCCCCCCCCCCCCACCCCCACCCCCACCCCACCCCCACTGCCCAGTGACGTGACACCACAGTGGTCAATGGGTGTGGGTAATAACACCACGTTTATTGGAGGGGAAGAGTGTGTGTCCATTTTATCTTGGTCTGTTGCCGCCGAAAGCCGATATGCGTTTGGCTGCAAGCTTTACACTGTCTAATCCCTGGGTGCACTCCTCTGTCTCACACTGCCCCCTTTTTCTTTCTCTTTTCTTTCGCCACTGAGCAGCTGTAGGTTGCACAGTGCTGGCCATGACACTGAACATAGGAGGGCTTCCCTCTGTTTTGCTGAGCAGATTTCAACTTGACATGGCCGCCTTGCACCCGGCCTTAATGTTCCCCATCTATTACTCAAGGCAAGAGGAACACGCAGCTTTGCCTTGTCACGTAGCAGGCTCATGCACTTAGCTCGTGGAGATTATTTTTGATACTGTTGTGATAGTTCTACAAAGAGAGTGGAAGAAAGCGTCGAGAGGGGCCTTTTGTCCACAGTGCGCGCTTGTCACAAATGTCAGTGGAGAGCCGGGGGGAGTTTAATGAAAACCCTGAGATGTCTGTTTCAGCGCGGCTTTAGCCTCTCGCTCATGTCTCCGTGTGTCTTTGAAGAGGTAACTTATTGGGTTGGGAGGAATTTATGCCTGTCTGCTTGTCCGCTGCACGGATTGACAACAGGGCGGGAAGGTCGTGGCGGCGAGGGTTTTTTCCGTCTTCCTTTTTCATTGGTACTCAACCTTATTCCTGACATTAAAAACACGTCGTGTCAGCATCAGAGAGGCGATAAATAAATCTCTGATGGAACTCGAGACGGGTTCCTGTCAGTGAAAACTTCAATGAGCCACAGACAGCCCCTCGCTACACTCCTGGCAGATGCCGACGACGCTCTAAGTCGATCCAGACACCGACCTGCCCCTCGTCTTTGCCGAAGCGCTCTTCTCTCCCGCCGCACCTCCGTCAGTCTAGCGGCTAACGAGAGAGGCAAGAGGCAGCGGGGGGGCGGCTGACAGAGGCTCGCTAGCATCCCGCGTTTCCCACATCCGATTACACAGGGCTTTTTAAGACCCGTTTAAGGAGATGAGGGGGACACATGAAAAGAGGCTGCTGAGGTCTGTTTCCCCATCAACCCAAATATCTGCTCCTCCAATCAGCCCCCAGGAAACGTGCATACACACACACAAACACATTGCACAGCAGGTGACGTCAGGCTCTCGTCAGGGGACATCAGACATGTCATTTCTCACCATCTTTCTCCATCCATCATCTTCCCCCCCTCCTTTCTTTTCCTCACACTGTCCGCAGGCTTCTGGCAAAAGACAATATCGTTTTTTTGATGCTAAAGTTAACTCAAGAGTGTGCCAAGGATTTTCCCTCTGTGTGCTTTGAATGTAATCCCACTTTTTTTTCTGTCATGGGAAATAAGACGTGATTCCCGGGCACGCTGGAGAATGGGGGATGATCCCAGGACAGGATCAGGGAAGCCCGGGGTTCTATAATCCATCTTTTTATCTCCGCTGTCTCAGAAGCGTCTCCCTTACCACCAGAACGCATCGACCATCGCAGTAGGATGGCAATCAGTTAAAGATTGAAAAACCTGGCTGACCCAGCCACAACGTAACACTAGAGCTAGCTACATGTGGCTGGAGCTTTCTTCTGTTTCTACCTGACGTCATTTTGATTAATCTCCGCACTGTGGAGGATGAAATGAAAATACCCCCTGCAGCCATGTTTTATATAGCTGCGTTACAGTGGAAAGGTCCTGTTGGCCCTTATGTAGTGTCAGCATAGCTAATGTGTTAAACAGACCCAGAGAGACACAAGGCGTGTAGGAGCATAACAGGCACATTATTGTATGTATTATATTTCACTTTGTACTCGTACATTTAGTGCTGCAAATATGACATTACTTTAAAGTCAGTAGGCATGCGTGTAAGCAGGAAGAGGCGTTGATGAGCATTTTATATCCACAGATGATTGCAAAGTGGTTTTAGAATGGCGACAGGTGGCTTATACACAGCGGTACGTAATTTGTGAACCTTGTATACATGCTGACATTTCAATGGTACTCGCCCATTAAAATGAACGTCGATCACCACCAGTCAGACATCAAAGGCAGCGCAACATTGAACACGATGGTATTGCTCTTACATCATCTACAAACGCCTTAACTAGAGACACCCCTGACTACAATACAGAACAGTACAGTACATCTGTCGTGATATTATCTGGTTAGTGCCTGTATTGCCGGCTCCCCTTCTTGCGCACTCATTCGTTCCATCTACAGGAATGTGACTAGCATGGAGGGAGCACATAGCATAGCTGCATGTCACAGTGCCATACGTTTCCCACCCATTGAAATGCCCCGCCACACCACCGAAACTCACATGTTGGCTGGCACCACACAAACAGCTCCTCTAAGATGAGATAAATAATGATCTGGGAGGGTTATTGATAAACAGAGAGAGAGAGAGAGAGAGAGATGTGAACTCAGTAGGAGTGGGTTAACCAATACTGGGAGATGCGGAGAGTCAGAAAAAACAGGGAGCCCGTTAATCCGGCATTACGTTTCATCGACGGAGAGAGCTGGTTTAGCGTCATTAGCTGCGGTCGGCTGTGTCGAGCATCTCTCTCATGGTAGAACCACAACTGGCATGCCGGCCTGGCAGCCCCATCAAAGCCCCGGATCACCCGTGCGTCTGATGCTAACCAAATGTGTCAGGGCCGCATTAGGCCGGGGCCATGGGAGATTGAGAGGCAGCCGCTCTCATCCGCAACTGTGTTTTAATGGCCTATCTTCACCACGGAGCTAATCGACTCCTTTGCAAGTGGCAACGTCGGGGACCTTGTTCCACTTCTTGAATGGTCTCCTTCTTTCTCCTCTATCTCTCTTCTGCCCTTCCCCTCAGCTTGCCCCTCCCCCTCCCTCCACGCTGTCTCACAAACCCCATTGCCTGGGCCTATTAGTGCTGGCCAAATTGCTTCCGCATGAAGGCCTCCTTAATTGTGGTAATTCGGCGGCAGAGAGAATCTGGGCCTTGAATGAAACGGTAACATTTCTTTTTTTTTTTTTTACTGTGCCGGGAAGTCGGTGGAAAGTGAAAAAGGTCCGCAGCTGGACTGGTAAGGCCCCAATCACACCGAGACGCATCACTAAAGGTGCGGCCGCTTCAAAGCGCTTTGATAAAGCCCCGATCACATGCGCTGCCTGCGCCAAAGAGAACGGCCGCCTGCGCCAACTGTCACATTGCCGAACAGCGCGAAGCTCGGCGCCATAATAAAGCGCCGTACCATAGGAAACCAATGGTTTTGCTGCCGACTGCGTGATCGGGCCCTAAGGGTAATGATGGAAATCAGAGCCAACCACGGACACGTGCTCACTCAAACCCCGTCACTCACTTTGCATTCCCATCCTGCCACCGAGCCCAGCATTTCTCCATGCTGGGCAGCCCAAGGTCGGCCTGACTGGATTGTCTCGCGGCACTGACGCTCAGCACTTCTCAAACTGTTTGACACAAACTCTTAACGGAATAATTTCTTCCGTTATACGTCTCTCTCTGTCAGCCTACCTCTGTCTTAAATCCAGCAGGAGAGACCGTTTCAGTTCTTTTAATGGATTTCGCCAGCGGTTTCCTGAAGTGAACAGATAGTAAAAGAGATTTCACACTGCAAGGAACTGCTCTGCTGTTTTGTTCTCATGGGATGTCCCCGTTCCAAAACCAAAGTGTTGTCTCAGTCACATCCAAGATGAGGTCTTACAGATGGATGTTGTCGTTGTGGACAGGTGTGTTATTTTTAAGGTACAACCTGAGCTTATTAATGAAACCCTAGGCTAATACAAACACTGAGCTCCTTGTTTTAGAATGTAAGGCTGTGCCAGAGTTACAGCACACACCATTTTCCCATACCATTCCTCAAAGGAGCGAGAGCAGGACATGTTGGAATGCGCAAAAACATGGCTTTCAAGTACGCAGATGTCCCGTGGAACACATGCACATGCCCAACCCACACCCACACACACACACACGCACACACACTCGGCGTCGCCCACGTACACACGGGGAGACACGTGCACACACAAATGACCCCACTGTTGAGGTATGCAGAAAAGCCTGGTGCAGAAATGTTGCGTCCACAGCCTGCGCCGCTTCATCAGTTTCTTTTTCCGTCTTCTGGACTTTAGTTCTTTCTTCCCCCATCCCTCCCTCCCCCCATCCCCCTACCCCTGCTTGCCTTCTGTCTCTCTCTCTCTCTCTCTCTCTCTCTCTCTCTCTCGGTTCAGGGTGGTGAAGCCAGCTGCTCATGGTTGCCCTGAGAGTGTTTGATGGGGTGCCTCAACCTCTGGCCCCCAGCCGTGTGTTTATGTACTCCCCGCACCTGCTCCAGCTCAACAAAGAGCACTGTTGCACGCACGCACGCACACATCTCCTGCCCACTCAGGACATCGACATGCGTGCGCACAAACAGACACACAATTAGCTAAACGCCTCCCCTAGTCTTAGCCCCCTCCCTCCCCCCTTCTCCCACCAGACACTTTTTTTTCCCCCTTTTCTTTTTCCCCCCCCTTTTGTTTGGCTTCCTGTACACTGCACTGTTTTATGGGCCAACAGCTGGACAAAACATTGACCAGTGGTCCCACCCCTGAGCAGGTGCACGCTGCCCTTTAGGCTGGCGGTGTAGACCGGGACTGTTACAGTGATACTCCTATAGTGCTGTTTCTCAAAGCACAACACCCTCGGAGGGGGAACGGCCCCTTGTCGACTTCCAGATTGTCTCGCTCTTTTAACATCTTCATCTTCAACAAATGCTTGTGAAAACTCTCCAGGGAGCTGTTAGTCACTCACTGCCGTTGCATTAATTTTCCCTCGCAAAAGGCGGCCCTGAAAATGACCAACTGGCTGCTGGAGCGGGTTCAGTTTCCTCTCTGGGCACTTCCAAGGTGTATCTGAGGTGTTCCAAGGCACAGTCGATGGGTTAGTGATCAAAAAGGGGATTCTATTTCCAGTGGGAGTAGCCTGGTGTGGTGCCAGTGGCTGTTTGTCTCTCTCCCACTACCTTTGTTCCAATCAGCCACTTAATGTTCTTACAAACCTCTGACTTTCTGCATGTTTCTCTGTATGTATGTAATGCATGTGTCTTGCCTACACATGGCTTTTAAACTTATTTGTGTGGGTTCAGATGAGAAATCTGGTCAATCTGGCAGACGTGGACAAAATAACAGAGCTGTGGAGAAAACAAGTGCCAGGATTCTTCAACCGTCAGGGCCTTCAAATGAATGAATGCAGGCCTAATTGCATTCAGGTCCCACTTTGAGATGAGTGACGCTGTATTTTCAAAAGGAACTTGCTTACAGTTTAAGAGGATTTTAATTGCTCATTTCAGTCCAGTGTCTACATCCTTCAGCAGCTCGCGGTAGCGTGGTCCTACAGTAGAGACACACTGGGAGGTTTGAGGACAGACAGGCAGGCCCCGGCAGAGAGTTTCTCTATTTAAGATGAAGAAAGACAGATTAAGTGGCAGACAGAGAAACAGAAGGATGATCATTAACGTTCCCATCTTCCATCTGGGCTCTTCGAGGGCCCCTCGCACGGCAGGTGAAGAGGTTGCTGGGTAATTTGTCTGAGGCAGAGGAAGGATGTCTGCGGTTCAGGAAACTTCTAGAAACAAAAAAGACAACCCCATCCTTTCTGTTTCCCCCGCTCCACCTTCAGAGCCATACTCAAACAATTTATGGAATTGCCCATAATACCCCCCGGCTAACTATCGTCTCTATGTGGTCCCACTTGTGCTCCTTTCCCCCTTGAATCAACCCAGCCCTCTTTTGTACCTGCAGTTACAACTATTAGATCATTAGGATTAACCACGGCAAACAAAAACACTTTATTCCCCTCGTTTGTGAGGAAGTAGTCTGCTAGATGAAAGCAAGGAGCGCATAGTTTGAACGGGAGCCGTTTAGGACCACTAACAGCATACCCAGGGTACCGCATGGCTAGAGAGTGATGGAGTGGTCTGTCACTGCAGATGGTGGAACTTGGGGGGGGAAGGGTCAGAAGGCAGAGGAGAGGAGTTTGGAGGGAGATCAAGAACTCTCAAGGGTGGAGGGAGGATGAATGTAAAATAAGAGAGGGTGGAGGTGGATGAAAGCCTGCACGTCGGACCTGTCTCTGCTTTCTTGGTGTTGGGTTTTAAACAGCAGAGGCCTGGCCGGCCTCCAGAGGCCGTTCCACTATAATGAACTGGACAGCGGCCAGAGAGCTGCCTGCCTCTCGGGTGTAGCGTGGCTCCACACTGCCTTATTAATACAATATACTGCGTACTAACTCATCGCATTGCCTCGCCTTACCTTATTTCTTTTTCATTTCTCTCTCTCCGTTGTTTTCTCTACTTCATCCTTTCTGTGCTCCTCTCTTCTCCCGGCTCCCCCCCGACTGTCGTGTTAAGCTTCCCTGCTCCCTCGCTCGTCCTGTTTATCTCTGTCTCTTCTACGTTTGCTGCAGAGGTAGAAACCAGTTTTATTGAGGCAGCTCTTTGGAGGGGAAGGGGGGGTAAAGCCCCACAAAGTCGTAAACCCGGGTAAGAAGTGCTTCGGACACTTGTAGGAAATGAGATGCTGTGACTGTCTGTCTCCGTGAGGAGTTGGGGGAGGGGGCAGAGTGGGGTTGATCTGAGAAGTAAAGCCTTATTGGAACAGGTGATGTAAGAGTTTGCTGTGATTCCCTTGGACAGCGCCAACACGCTGGAAGAATGTAGCAAGCGATGGATGGATTCTCCTCCCTACTCAGTCAGCCTACTCAAGCAGAGGTTTGGCACCGCGCTGAAATCTCCACAGAACCCATCCAGTTCCAACGCCTTCCCCCCCGCTTCTCAATGCCTTTTGCAATATCCACTCACCAGAGAAAATAACATAACGTATCATAATGGTGGATGTGCGGACCACCTCCTCTACTTGCCGCACTGCGAACAGTCTCCACTTGGAAACATGGCACAGGGCTTGTTCTTCCACACTAGGCTGCCATTAAGAGCAGTAATCATATGGCAAGGAGCACTTGGGGAGATCTGTGATGTAACGCTGGGGGTTCGGCTGACACTAAGCTGGATCCAAATGTTATCGTATTGGATGTTGTTTTAGGACGATATATCCTTTATATTGCCCTATTACTCATTCGCTTAATGCTGCTGTTATTTAGCATATATGTTTTAGTCAGTCATACAAATGGTTTTAATGGGAACCTGTAAAGCTTTTGTAGAGGTAAAATTTAAGGGTCTTTATCTGTTTTTCTATCCTTGCTGGACACATTTTTGAAACAATATGGCTGCAATGTTGAGTTCTTAATGTAGTTATTCCAAACGCTCATCATTGTACTGTAAATACTCGCAACAGAAACGTTCCAGAGGGATGAGAAATCAAGTAACATGAAAAAAATCATCTTTTAAATCTCTTGACCTACGCGCTGATTAATGCACACTGGAAAGGAGCATGTTAGCTTATCCGCATTGTGTATCTAAATGATTGAATGCTTGTCTTAAAAAGGTGTGTTTTAGGTTTCAAATATTTGATGGTACACTATATAAAAGGAACACTAGAATGACCCATAAACATTATAAACCGTTGATATTCTTCTGGGATTTGAGGCTGACTGACATCATGCTAATGTTTCAGAAATCAACCAACACTGTAATGTCTGTACTGTATCGTCCAACCTTCCATGCATTATCTATATATATTTTTTAATGTAGTTATTATTAAAATTGTATTTTACATAAATTTCCTCGTCAAACAACATATTGTTGGACGTCGTCGGGGGCCTGCTCAAATGCCTCTACCTTACAGGAAAAGCAATAAGCCAAAATATTTGGAAAAGTGCCTTCTTTGCTGTAAGAATACACCTGAGGTTGAGCTAGAAACCAGGAGGGCACATCCGACATCACGCCAGAGCACATTTAAGACCCAGGTGATGTCTGTATGTAGAGCACCTAGTTTCTCAGGCCTGTGATGGGGTAGGAGGAGGCCACAGAAAACGGGGTCGGCATCAATTAATACAGGCCAATCAGGTGTTTAACGAAGCCACGGCAGCAGTGTTTAAACCCGCTGGACTGCACTTAATTTTCACTTTGTTTTTTTTTTATTAGGTGCGAAAACTCCGAGCCTGTCGCCGACTCTCGAGGGCTCAGTCCAGAACGTGGAGCTGAAGCTGTGCAGCCGTGCGACGGTGAAATGTGCCTCGGGAACCGTGGGAGCTGTTAAAGTGTGCGCCAGAACCCCAGGTGTGTGCAGCTGTGCCCTGTTAAACTTTACTGCTTGTGTGTGTGTGAGAGAGAGATATGGGCGGGGGGGGCAGAGAGCATGCTCCCGCCCAGACAGACTCCTCATTTTTTTTATATACACACCTTGGCTTTCTCCTTTTCTCTATCTTTCTCTCTCTTTTCCCTTGTCTCAACCTTTGTTTCTTGATCCTTCTCCAGATTATGTGCATTAGTCACTGTGTTTCTCCTGAGGCGATGTCATTGGGCCCAGGCCATCTCTTTGAATTGCCAAGGAGAGAACCTGTCGCTATGCCGGCACCGATCTAACCGTGTTATTGGAGCTAGAGTCATAGCACACAGTTCACCGGGTCAGCACGTACTCATCTCTGTCAGACAGATTATGAACGCTCCTCCGGCGCCTGACACAGAGAGATGTTTTCTGGTGTTTAGACACCTATGGCCCTTACTCAAAGTTGCTCTGTCACATCTGAAATATTTGGATACGTTCGTTTTGATCCACCTGGGGGGCTCACGGTCATCCATTCTGATTTGGGGAGAGGTTGTTGCATTGACGCCAGTTTTTTCTCATCTTACTGTACGCTTTTCTGATCTTGAATCAGATGTATTGTTTGTGTTGTCTCCTATTACTCTTATTTTATTATCCTGTCAGGGAGAGCTCTCTCTCTTATTTCAGGGGAATTCACATCAGTAGATGCTGATGTATTCTTAATTCATTATCCTCCTCAGGTGTAGCAGGCGAGGGGGCAAAGGAGAAGCTGGTTCCTCTGATCCAGGGTCCCTCTGACACCAAGGAGCTCCATATGAGCCGCTGGCTCAATGAGATCCGCAAACCAGAGTCCCTATTGGCCCCGGATCTGCTAGCCTTCTCCATACAGGTGCCTCAGCAAGGGGGTGACTGCAGGAACTCAGGTACAACCGTGCTACAGTGAATCAGTCTCTTCTTCTGTCTTCTCGCTGTTTTCATTGGATGTGCACTGTGGGGCAGATTACTTCGCGGGCTCTTCTCCACACCTCTGCGCTCACAGCACTATTGATCTTTAGTTGTTACTGTGAGTGTGTTTGAAATCCCTCCTTGATATTTCAAACGTTGGGCTCATTTTCCGGTTGTGGTCGGCTATTTTGATTTCTGACAGGCACATCTAGCCCATATCCCATTTCCCTTAATCGCTGATCTAATGCAGGTTTCTCAGTTTGTTAAGCCCGTCATGTTTTCCTTCTTCCTATAATGTCACACAGTGCCCCTCTCCAATTTGTTTGTTTAGCAAAGCCGATAAGTGTTTTCCACTCTGGTATCCTTGAGGCGGGATTGGCCACAAAGCTCAATATAAGCAACGTGAGCTCTCTGCACAGCAGCCAGTCTCTGGGCTGTGCTAAGCCTAGCTTGCTAATAGCAGCTCTCCGGTCACACTGCAGCTTGTGTTTATGTCCTGAGAAAGCAGCGGCGTTGTGCGTGTGTGTGTGCATGCGCATGTGTGTATGTGTTTGTGCTCGATTATGAAAAACATCTTAATCACGATTATTTAACACGATATCTCATTGCCTTTGGGAAGATGTTGCACTTACTGCACGATGAAACGGTGAAACAAAAACGACAATCAAAACACCTTAAACAACATTTTCCTTAATACGTTTCCTGTGGATTGTTCACCTTATCCCCAGGTAGGGACGAAGTCTGTGTGTTATTCAGAACACAAGACAAAGTAAGTAACGTTTACTTGCAAAATGTAAACTTTTTTCTCAATTACATTGGTTGTTGTGATTAAGAGCCAAAATTGAAAGTCCAATTATATTAACACACAGCCTTAGTCTGTGTTAGAGACATTTATTTTGGATTGCTGCAGATTAGTACACTAAAAGTATAGTATGGTAGCCTGGTTGCGCTCCAATCCGAAGCATTGCGGATTCTAAAACAGCTGCTACAAAATCAATATTCCTGAATATGTGAGATTCATCGTATGGTATTTACATAACTGTACTATGCCGTACTGTATGATTCAGTATGTTGTGGCTGAGTGCGTTTATATACCAATTTGTATCCACATACAGTATGTATTCACCAAGATTATCTCCAGTTTTCTGTATATCCTCTCGTAGTATGTGTCTGTGTGAATGAGATCATGTATACCAATTTGTGAGCCTAGTCCTGGTGGATCCATATTCTTCATATCCCTGTCAGCTGTAGCGTACTTCCCTAACCAGTGGATCTCAGGATGTCCTACTGGGAAAGGAAGATTTATGTCCCGCCCTCCTTCCTCAGTGATGCTCCTTTGTTGTCCACGAGGCTCTAAAAGTGCAACCTGGGATACATCCGACCCCACCCCTCACTGTTAGCTACAGTTATGGGAGAAACCAGGGGAACACAGTGTAACATAATACACCACAACTGCCACTGTACATCAGCTTTAAAACAGGGCTGCAGAGATTCATACAGAGGCCTTGACTTGACTGCAAAGCCGGGACCTGAATCATGTTGGGTCCCCTGGGCCCTAAACATGTCATCGGTGAGATGGAGCCCGCTTTACGTGGTCTTAGATACCGCAGGTAACTACAGATGTAGTTTTTAGCTGTAGTAAGATAATACATATTTAAGGGGGTGGATATGTGAGGTCATCCCTTACCACAGCCTCCTTCACTATTGAATGTCTCAGGCAAAGACTGTCACGAGAAGCTCAAGTACACAATATCGTAAATTGCACCTGTATAAATCCTGTGGAAGAAGTATGTTCCTTTTTAGAATGAGATACTGTATTTGGAGTTTGCCTGATGTGTGTAAAGGACTGATGAATGAAGCTTTATTTTTCGAATTTGCAATGACTTAAACATACATTTACAAAACTGCGTTTTGACACCAGCTGATTCTTGATGTTGCTGGATGTTGTCTTTTCTTGAACCCCTGCGGTAAATTCTACTTAGTGCTCAGCCGTAGCCTATTACATTGATTTAGAGTGCATATTATTTCAGCAGAGCAATGGCTCAAAACGACATTTTCGAATATTTTCGAATATCAAAACCTGATTTCAACACAAACCAGAAGAGCACAAAAAAGAAGTAAAGAGGGGGTGGTGGGGGCTGATAGGGGGTCCCAGAAGCACTGTAGATATATCTTCTGCAGATGTGGAACACTGTTGCCTTCTTTTTTGTCTTGCTTTCTTTGCAAAAACAAGAGTGCTCGGTTTTCCCTTCCACTGTTTACAATGGGTGGGGAAATGGTAGCCATCTACAATCAGATCAGTCTGTCAATACAGGGGATGGAGCTATCTAACACTGGGATGCATTTTTGGGACGTGTTTGTGTTCATAGGCGTATGCGTGTACGGCACGCCAATACAAGTGTGCGCATGTGTGTGCATGCGTGTGGTTTGTGTCTTGTGTCATGCTAACTTGGCAGCCTGAACTAGGGTGTGCTGTGCGTGTCGGGTTAGTATCAAAGCTGGCTGGCAGTCCACATGTCCCCTGTCTCTCCCCCCTTTTCCCCAAGCCCCGGCCTGTCATCCAGGGGGTCACTTTGAGCCTGTTAGTGCGGTGTTAACGGAATGATGGATGCAACGCCTCGCTTCAGCCCCCTCCCAGATGAAAGGCGGAGCAGCAGAGACCTAGATTGGGCTGCACCCCTCGCTCCCACGGGGCCTGCTCCTCGGTTCAGCGTTTCGTTGCCATCATGACATTTCTGAATCGCTGGAACACTTGGCTCCGGCATCAAACACATTTTTTATTTCTCCCATGTGGCTCTGTTGATTCCATTTAGCGAATTCTTTAAAGCGTGATCATTACACGTCAGCCGTAGGGACAGAGGAGAGGGGAGGGACAAGCTAACTCCTTACACCATAGACACGCTGAAGACATTAAAATATAATGAGCTACAATCGGCCTTTATATTATATTTTACATGCGATGGCTGGCTTCTGGTTGTTGTAGCGATGCAAGGCAGCGTACAGCAGCGCTGTGGGATCTGTCCGCCCAATCCTCAAAGCACAGTATTTGTTTTATGGGAGAGAGAGGAACTAATGGGCAATCGGCACCGTGCTACTGGCTGGTGTGTCTTTTGCATGTGCGCTTCAGTGTGGCTGTGTGCATATGCTACAACGCCATGCTGTTGTTTATACTCGCTTGTGTGTGTGTGTGCTGTTGGCTTTAGCTGGTTGTGAGTTGAGGGAAGCCAAGCCTTCCGTGACCCCCCCCCCCCCTCCAACCCAGCCCAACCCCCGGTGATGTATCGGTGTTTGTCTGTGCTGTCTCATCTCATAGAGGATATGACAGGCTCTGGATATCACCAGCGCCTTACTTGTGGGTCCCCAAACACAACCCCAGCAACCACTTCCTCCACATCTTGCCGACTACCCCTGATAAAGCCAGGTCGGCCAATATAGACCATGACGACGTTTGCTGAGACAAAATCGGAAAATGTACGTTTGTTTTTTGTGACCCAGTTGTTTTGCCGAAATGTTTTTATTTTGGAGGCGTTTTTATTTTATTTGTATAATTTAATATATTTTCATTGCTCCCTAACAACCAGTCCAGCATTTTAATGGAAGCTGTGACACATGTTCTGATCTTGCTCTCTCCTTCTATTGAGTGTGGGCTCTTTCTCTCACTTTCTCACTGTCCGTTTAGATCACCAAGGAGATGAGATGCCTTCAGAACGGGCCAATGACATCTGTTTTGGGTATAATTGTTTACCAGTGAATTAAAGAGAAATTCCAAATTAGTTAGAACATGTTGGGGTTGGGGTGGGAGGGCTGGGGGATGGGGTTTGTTGGGACACTCTCCCAACACTAAGAGGCTCCTGCAAATCCAGCCCCACTTGTTTTCATTTAACGGAGCTGAGGTCGGAACATTCTAATAAATTAAACGCAATTAAAGCCATGCAGTCTTTATCGCTAAGGATCTGAGGAGCGTGGCCTTGAACCCAGTCCTTTCACGGGCCAAAAAAGCTTATGAGTATTTCATATTTCACCGTTAACCCTTTGCGTTACAACGTGACAGACGGGTTCTCCTAATTGGCCAGTCGTTCCATGCAGGGCCAATTGTTCTGGCACTTTGCAGCGCGCAGCTCTCTGCCAGCAGAAATGTCTTTTGTCTTATTTTTTCTCTGTTCCCAACTAGAAGAAAACACCATTCATGTGTGCACGCTGCAATGACGCCATGGCTAATGAGAAATCAATGCTTTGATTAAATGGGATGAAATAAAGCAATAAGCGAGATGCAGGCAGTAACGTGATAAGCAGTGAGAGTGTTGTGCCAAAAAAGGGCGGTTATCCATCCGTGCTTCGGAATTGAGGCAGAGCGTATGGGGCCGTGGGCACAAGTTAGTTCTGCACATGGGCCTAGCTGAGAGCCAGGCTTTGTCAATCTGGATTTCTGGGTTGGTATTTGATGTATAAATTCAGAAAACATTTAGTCAGAGCTGGACGAGGAACTCGAAGGCCATAACGACCCCGAAGGCCGGGCTGATTCTAAATCTTTCAGCGCCTTTCTCAAGAGGCCGTTGATATTTGTGATTGCTGGACAGTGGACCTTTGTGTGTTTGGGGCCTGTCACTGTTGATGGATGGGGGAGGACCGAAGGGGGGCCTCTGGCCAGGACATGTAGCAGGGAGCGTAGGATAGGAGGCCGTGCGAGGGGTCTGGGAGGTTCACCAGTCCCAGGCCATTGTGGGGGTGGTGGCTGATCTGCAGGTGTTCACCTCACACCCACCAAACTCTTCTTTCTCCAGAAGGAAACCAAGTAGAAAGGGGGGGGAGTGTTGGGATGGTGGGGGTGCATGTGTTCTCCCCAAGCGCACCAGCAGCTGCGATACAATGATTTATGCATTTCTCAGAACTCTGGCATCTCAAAATGTTACATTTAATCAAGCATACCGAGAGCCCAGCAAATGTTAAAGATGTTCCTTATAAAGTCCCTCCAGTTTTGATCTCTTTACCATACCCAGAGCTGTGGGAATAGGGGAACAAAGTGATCTTTAATCTTAATTTAAACGTATTGGAGGGGATTATGAAAGATACATGAAATTAATCCTTGGAGAATGCCCCCGGCCCACTGTAATACTAAACATATTTAGTTTCCTAATTAATTTTAAACCTGTTCCACCCCACCCCCCTCACTGTTGTTTGATTAGACAAATGGACAGAAGGGAAAACTTTCGGAGTTAGTGGGTGTTTATACAGAAGTTTCTCTAAATTTGATTACATTTGCAATGGTCTCATGTACAGACTATTCTCATGTTTTATGAAAGGGATCTATTTTGGGTTAGCACTTTGGGGACATGTAGTTATTACACCAAGATGTATGGTAATGTAAAACGTTCCCTTGGCGCTAAATGAGAGATACTGAGCTGATACATAAACGGAATTACTAAGCATTGACCAAGCATGATTGGGAGATTCCATGAGTTTGCATGGGCCTAGTGCGTCCATGTTTATGCCTGTACAGGGACACGTAACTACAGTAATGTGTGTTTCGGGGGGCAGGTAGGATCTTACGGTACCTCAGCCAAATAAACCCAAAGACGGATGAGAGCAAGTGGGAATGAAAATACAGATGACTTGAACTGCAGTTCAAGCACACTGTCCACACACACACATACGCACGCACACGCGCGCACTCACACACCTTGCATGCGCTAATTCACATGCGCATTGGGAACGTACACGCTGTATTCCACTATATTTAACACAAGCCTGCCACAACCTGAAACCGTACCCCTCAGATGGGCAGGACACCATAGAACGGGGTGTGAATTTGAAGGGCTCCCGCTGGCAACCTCCTCTATTACAAGGCCTCAAAGGCCTGCCATACTTTCATACGTCTATCCGTCAAGAGCCTTTTCCCCCCTCTCCTTTTATAAGCATGTGTTCACTCACTTCACCGAGTGTTAAATCAACAGTCTGGCTAGGTCTCAGGCATCCACTTGATGGCTTTAAGCTGCTTGCCTGATTTCTCTTTCTCCGGCTGGTAGGTTTTTAAAATTCTTGAGGGAAAACACAAGGAGCGCTTTATTTAGCTCATCTCGTGAATGATGCGGCTGCTCTTGTTCTGACCTGGCGGCAGAGGCAATTCGGATGAATTTTGAATACTTTAGAATGATACGCACCGTATATAAGGACAGCTTGATTTCTTATCTTAGATGGAGCTTTAATGACGGCTTGGGGAAATTAATGATGCACTGTATGGGCCATTGGGACTGTTTAATTTCCTGGCAAAGTCTGTTTCCGATTTTAAAGGTTTTCAACCGTAATAAAATCAGACTGGGAATATTTGTGTTATGCTGTAGTTTAACATAAGCACAGTGTTATAATCATGCTATAGTAATTTATCTGGCTTGTTGGATAAAGCCCCTATACATCAGCTGATATAGTTGAATCGTTATTTAAATAGTTTCAGCTTGGATGTTTCAGTGGATGACTGTAGCCTTTGTATCAGACAGGCCGGTCGCGTTGCCGTAACACGTCTTTAAACGGGCAACCTCTCATTGCTGAGCGCTGAAGACAAGGAACTCACTTTAGTTTTGGCCAGCCTCGCTGCCAATACTCCCTAAACAAGTGGCGTTCATTGAGCTGTAATGATTTTAACAGGCAGACTGTCAAGAGCGTGTCATCTCTTTTGACAGTAGGCCTTTTCCCCGCAGACAGGACTTTCCTTAACTTTCCATCTCTATGTGATATCGTGAGCGGGGCCTCACTATGCGCTGTGTTCATGCACACTTTGTCTTAGCTGAGAATCATTCTACTCCGCTGAACCTCTGAATACATAGTTCAGTGCCAATGAGAATGCATATTTACCTTTTTTATTTTATTTTTTTTCTTGGCGTAAAGTACAGTGCTGGACGAAAAGGACATTTCCCACACCGGGCCTGTATTCCATGGAAATTATAAATTTTCAGTTTGGCCAAGCCTGTTCAGGCTATCGAACCCAGCAGAATCCATGTGAAATAATGCACCTACTGTACCGTAGCTGTACGAAACTCTCCACAGGGAGCGCATTCGCGTTTTTGTTTATTTGTTGAAGCCATTTGACTGGCCCCCCAGGACGCGCCTCATCAGTCAGTGTGTAGGTGAAGCAGAGCAGGTAATGTGGAGATTATACCCGGGGGAAGCTGCTCAGCGCCGGCCAGTCAGGTCAATCACAGCCCATTACTGGAGCTGTTCATCTGTGAAGTGTTAAGGCTACTTAGGCCACTCTCACAGGGCTTATAGCATGGCTACAGTGTGAGGAGGGTGCAGGGCATGGGGCACTGGGGGATAGCACCATAGGGCTAAGGCAAGGCTCAGAGGCTGAGGCAGGAGGATGGGGAGGAGGGGGAAGAAGGGGCCGATTGGAGTGTGTCTCCACATTCCCTTGATATTCACCCCTGGCACCTCTTTACAGTGCCATTATAAAATCTGTCCTGCTGGAAGTCATGCAATTTAATTATGTGTGAGATAAAGTGAGGTTTAGGACAGTGTAATGACAACGGTGGGCACAGAGGTTAAGAGAGAGAGAGAAGGCAGTTTATGAAGCAGTGGTGTGTGTGTGTGGTGGGGGGGGGGGGTTGAAAGGAGGGAGTAGGTGTGCCTTTGAGTGTGGAGAGCGGTCACTGCGGGTCACTGCTGCTTCTCCTCTCCAAAGTTTACGTCTAGGTGGAGCAGGGAGGGCCAGAGATAATAGTCCCTTCTCACTGTGCGAAACGAGAGCCAATGCGAGCTCACAAGATTCATCAAGACAATCTCCACAGACCTAATGACTCCCTTTTAACGGCTATAAGACAGTCCTTTATCACGGCCCAGTGTAAACTACTGCTCGGCAGCCCGGAGAGGTTTGAGTCTCCTCGGACTGGAAACAAATGTGAGGGCTTTCATCTTTGGGAAATGGATTTGGAGCGTTTCACTTATCTTGAGTTATTATTTTCTAAACAAATTGTGGCAGTGTTTCACAGAACCCCCCGCCCGCTACGATAGGCAACGTCTCCCCCTTTCAATCATTGCGTTTGGCACTTTTAAATGGCGCTGCATCTCAGTTTCTTCTCCACTCAATTTCTCTCTCTCTCTCTCATCTTTTGAAGAGGGGAAGGAGGGTTGCCCTTGGCTACCGAACAGCTGGGAAATGGCGATCTAGCCTGTCAGCTACTGGGTGTAGTGCAAGTCCCAGGGCACCCTGATTCATTTCCCGCTAAGGTGCAATTCATTTTTAATGTTTGTCAGCGAGACGTCTCAGTGGAAGTGGCTGACGTCAGCCGCCTCAAGGGTCTCCCCACTTCTCCCACACAACCCCCACCCCAGTGCCACAGTGACGTTGGAGTTATTACAGTGAGTAATTATAAATTAAGCTCTTTGGGGAAGGAGGGCAGTGTAGGCTTCTCGTCCTCGGTGACTTGCCAAGCTGAATCATTTTTTAATTTAGATTTTTTATTTTTTTTGGTGTGTTCATTTATCATTAGGAAACAACAAAGAGGGGAGTTGTGTGTGTGTGTGTGTGCACACGTGCGCGCACGTACGGTATACCAAGTGTGTATTTGTGCATGCACTTGAGTGTCCGAGCTCCCTTGCACACTTCAAGCTGTTGTACATGTACATGCTATCTGTGCCAGTGAGCGTACTAGCTGCTTAGCGAAGTGAACAGAAGTAATCCACTGGGCTGCCATGCAGATTACAAGATTGCTTACTCTTTATCCAGTCCCGGCCTTTATCCAGCTGAGCAGCAGGGGGTCAATTTAGTTAACCTTATCTAATTGAATGTTGTCAGTGGATCAAAGGTCGCCCACATTCCACACAGCCAGATCAAACATCACACAGCACAATCAAAACAATTGGTTTCCCCACATCACCTAATCAGTGGCTTGTTGTGTTTTTTAGAGGGGATAATGCAAACACTCACTGCAGAAATCCAGGGCACCAACCACACTTATCCACACAGTGTTTGTAGCTTGTGGGTTACTACTTGGCATATTGTAGCTCTATTTCACATGTAGTAAATATATGCACACATGCACGCGCGCATGTGCGCACACACACACACAGAGCCATGGTAAAACCAGACCACTGCACATTTTAAAATATATAATTGTATAAATATGCTATAAATGTCCAAAATAAATGTTATAATCTGAAATGCTCTATAAATATTAAAATACATATATAATTTCTTACAAAAAAAAAATATAGAAATAGTCAAAAGATGAGAAACCAGTCTGGTCTCTTTTTTAGTTTTTCTGCAGCTGTCTATATACTGTGTGTGTGTGTGTGTGTGTGTGTATATATATTATTATCTTATTTCATAACAAAAATGTGTTGTCACATTTTATAATTAATTTTAGTTTATTATATAAAGATTTTAATTACAAGACATAGTTTCCCACTCTGGTAGACTTTCTTCTGATGCATCATTAGCTATTAACGGAAAGTTATACAGACAACCTCTTTACTGTTTAACCGTTGGTAAAGCTTTCTACAGTAAATCTCCCATATTCGTTTGATGCCTCATGACGCAAATGTGTTTGTGACACTGTCACACCACCACTCTGTGGTTCAGTAATTGCCCTCAGATCCACTATTTCCATCTCTCGTGCCTGCACATCTTTTGCTGACGGAGGGGGAACATTAATTTGTGGTGGCTCCCTGTTTATTACACGCCGTCGTTTATCAGTGTCTGTCTGTCTGTCTGCGAGCCGCCGCTCATCCTTTATCTCCTACAGCACCGTGCCGTTCCAGCCATGAGCCAGATCAACCGCCACTGCGTCATGTGACCAGCGAGCGGTTACTCATTCACAGCGTTGCCGCGACCCGTAAGTCACAGGGTAACCACAGCTCAGCATGCATGCTGGGATGGCACAGCAAGGGGCGGATGGCTAGTGTTCTGTGCCGGTAGCCACAGCCTGGGGGCACCCTCGCCGCTTGAGCGCTCCTTGGAAAACAACACAGTGGACTCAGGAAAGGGGGGGTAGGGGAGAGCAGGAGACATTTTTCACGGCTCAGTTGCAGCGATGAGACTCCCCTGGACTCTCCTGTCCACCGACGGCCCTGCCCACTCTGCGCCCCTGCCCCCTCGGGCCTGGCCTAGAGCGTGACGCTGTTTCCCAGGCTCCGGCTTGTGCACAACAGAGAGCATGGAGTCACCGCAAGGAGTGCTGCAGCAGCAGCAAGCAGGGAAAGAGCAGCCAGGGGGAATATCACAGCTCACAGGGCAAAGCACACAGGCAGCCAAGAGCAGGAGCGGTGGAAGGCTCTTTGATACTGATGTGGGGGATTATTGCTGGAGCAGTTAGTTAAGCTGCAATTAATTAAGCTAATTAAGGCGGGGGTGCGCATGGGAGGGGGGATGGGGAGGGGAGGGTATGGGTTGGGGTAGGTTTGGGGGGGCGGTGCTGTGGTGGAAAGAGCTGCTTTCTCACAGTAAAAGGCAGGGTAATTAACAGACTCAGCCAGTAGGAACCACACCAGCAGGGTTTCATTGTTTCAGGCTCATGCCAGCATGGAATGAGACGCTTGCAGCGCTAACGTCAAGCTCTCCCATCTCTCTCTCCCATCTCTCTCTTGCTCTCTTTCGCACGCACGCACGCACGCACGCACGCACGCACGCACGCACGCACGCACGCACACACACTCTCAAAGGACACTCAAAATGTGACCTGTGTCGTACCTGGCCCTTTCGGCGGTGCGGTTCTCAGGCTTGTCAACAAACACAGGTTTCCGGAGAATCGCGTGTTTTAGAAATAGCACATTTGTATTGTACAAGTAATGTAAATCTGTGTGGGTCATGTCACACTGTAACTGTAAACCTACATCAGTAATGAGTGTTCAGCATCCAGTCACCTTGAAGTCACACGTTGAGAAAGAACTGCTTTCATGCAGTGTCCAGCATTGGGTATGGATTTGAAATATTTAAATTTATTTTAGATTTAAAATCCATACCCACTGTTGGACACTGCTTAAAATACCCCCACCACCTATAACTCAGCACTGTATTTATTTATTTATTTATTTATCTATCTGTGAGGCGAGAACAACATGCAACATGTGTTTATTTAAAAAGGATTTCTCTCTAAACAACCCCCATATATATATATATATATATATATATATATATATATCTATCTCATCGTTAATCTCCACTAGACATACTCATTTTTATACCAGATCACAGACTCTAGATTAAATACACCTGTAGTACACATTTGGGTAGGACCGCCATCAGTTCCTTTGCACCACTTTTATGGAACAAATTGCAGATCCACCTTAAACTGGACACAGTATAAGGTTGTATGTGTATCGGTCTCGGCCTGTCTCTCCCTGTTAGAAAAAAGTTTGAAGAATGAACGTACTAATAAATATATTATGTATGCATAAGAATATTGTAAACCTATCCTGCCACCTGGCTCAGTGGGTGCTGGCTCCCTCTGTGAGCCGCTTGTGTTAAGACAAAACATTGCTACAGTCTGTCCAGCGTGCAGCCCGACTTCATACAGTAGAACTATCAAACCGAGTAGGATAACGGAGAGACAGTGATGGGGATTACGCCAAAGGCTTTGCTTTGACCTCTCACTGTTCAAAGTGCTTGTCTTCTTTTCTTCTGAAGCCTCGGTGATCGGTCCCAGTGACAGGCGGAGTGAAGAATGGCTTCTCCGAGCCTTTGCTCTGTCGTCACATACTTATCCCCTTATTGCTATGGCGGCCTGTGAATTCAGCACTTTGTGCTTGTTTTGTGTGTGCGGAGGCCTCATTTGTCTCCAGAGCCACCGTCAGACCTCACACGCACATCCTCTCAGACGCTTCCCAGAAGTGCACCAAGAGTCACGCTGGTATGATGAAGGGTTAACCCGCTACATAGTTAAAGTGATTGGCAGTCGAGGGTTTGAAACCACAACACACAAGGATTCAGGCTGTGTGCATGCAGACGATAACGTATGTGCTACTGTGTCATATAGTAGGGCTTTGTACTGTGTGTGTGTGTGTACACATTATGTATTTTGTACAGTGTATGGGAAAACCATGCTGGTCAACGTTTAGTATGCCGTCTTATAATACATTATATTAAATATTTTAAATCTATTTTAAATAGACCTATGCCTACTGTGGGAACTGGACTGGAGCTGGAACGTCATTTTCCAACTCGCTTTCTGCCTATTTACTGTATTTCTTCTCATCATTTCTCATCTAGGACTTGTTTATGATGATGCCAGACACCCTGTTTCATATTCTGCTGCTTGGTATTCATCTTGTTTATGGCATCTTAGTTTCCACTCTTACTCATGAGCAAGGCGATGAGTGTTATAGGACAATTCTGTTGCAGTTCCATCACGTCATGCCATCTCATAAACGCACACACACACACACACACACACACACACACACACACACACACACACACACGCACGCGCGCGCGCACACTCTACAGAGTTGCTTTCTGCCCATGCGGCTTCCACACGTCATTCAGCCAGCACCAGTTACATTGAGCAAACATTTACTTTTAACAATAAAAGTGGCAAGCGGGAGGAAGCCCCCGGCCAATATAAGTGTTTCCTCTGTCACCCTGCACTCTGTGACTGAACAGTGATGGATGGTTGTGGAGCACAGCGAAGCTGAAGAGAGACTTTCATATAAAGCCTATTAATGCCTCAGCTTGGCCTACTGGGACTGGCTCGTGTGGTCGCGAAATTGGATTAAATAGTAGAAACAGCATGTCGGGATTCACTCGACTTCTATTTGAACTCATTACACAGCTCTACGTGGATGATGTAGTTTGTATTTAATTGATATCCTCGTAACACCAATGAGTCTTGCATGTACCTGAAAATTTATCCCTGTCACATTTTGGATAAAAAAATAAATGTAAAAAACATTTATAATTTTTTTCCTCTCAATCCCTGCCAGGCTTGACGTCTTGTATATTTAATACTAAATAAATAATACATTTAGCGTTTACATTAATTTAGCATTTCATGATTCATGGTTTCCTTTCCTTGCCACAACATAACAATAAATGCAATGTTCTGCATGCATTTAAATCATTTCTGTATCAACAAATATACAACTTTGTTGACATGTTCATAAGCGAAGGAAAACTATGTATTGGAATTCTATTGGGGTACGTGTCATGCTTAAAAAAAGATGAATGTTTGTTGAATATAAATCTCTGTAAATATATGTGACTCTGTTTTGGCTATTTCCTCCCTACTCACTACAGTTTGAAAGTTTGTTTAAAAGTATATTTTTGTCTGTTGGCCCATCTCTTCTCATAACATTTACTTGTAATATTGATTTCAACCTGATTCAATTATGTAAATTCTGTTTTAAATAGATTTTTAAAGTGTCTTACTTTGTAAATGAATATCATATATATCATGCAGGTCTTGCTTACTTAATTTATGCTTGATGTTCATTATAGTATAGAAAATGATGAATGCAACTTATTCATCACTGCATTTGGTGATGTGGCACCCAGTGTGTTGTTATTCACACTTGTTTCTACGCGTTTCTCTGATGTATTTATTTTGTTGCCCATATTCTGATGATAGTTCCGGCATTGTTCCATTATGTCAATGCAGCTCAAGCTCAAATATACAGTACATGCACACACACACACAGCACACACACACAGCAACAACAGTTTTCCCCCTAATGCTCTACTTGGCTTGTATTTCTCCATATGACTAATAGCTTTACATATTGTGCGCTACAGGTCTCTGTGTATATTTTGAAGCACATAGCTTGAAGTAATGAAACTAATGAGACCACTTCTAAGACATACTGTAGGATAAACAGAGATGGAGGCATTATGGGAGTTTTTGGGTTGCATTCTTGTCTTCCACCATAAGAGAGCTTTCTGGGTTGAACTTTGCCAGTTAAAGGGTCCTGAGAACCAGCCCGGGAACACACCCACTTGCTGCAGTGTCCTTGAGCCAAGCACACCTCTGTTTAATCTAGAGGCTGCAGGCTGAAGCAGAGAGCTGTAGGCGGAGGGGAAGAGACCCACAGCGGGGCGTTGAGTTTTGTGATTGAGTTGCTTCAGCTGGGGTCAGATCACTAACGGCCTGTGGAGATGGAAGCCTGGCAGCCTGGTTAGTGTCACCTGGTCTACCCAGGCCTCTCCACCGCTGACCTTGGTGAGAGCCTGAGCAGCCCCACCTCTAATCCTCTACAGGACGGACACACAGCTAGCAGCCTATAGCCTCGTGGGTAGTGGTGTGACCCGAGGAGTGATTTAGTGTCTCCTTCTGTCCCGCCTGGCAGCGCTCAACAGGCGGAGGTAAACATGGCGGTCTCAGACCCAGAGCCTCCGTGGCAGCCCTCTGACCCCACCACTCAGAGCAGTGTCCTCTTCAGCCCCCACCCCATCGCCCGCCCCACTTAACCCCCACGCAGCCTCCCGTCGAGTCGGCCAGGAATGTTAATGGGAGCACGTTTAGATGGGACCAGATTGCAGAGCGGAGATGACTGTGAGTTGCATCCAGAGCAGGGACGGCTCAGCCCCCGCTCCCCTTTCCCTTCTTCCACGTCCCCCGGTGACAGATTCTCTGGCCCAGGGAGAGTTATGGCCTCCTGGGTGAGGAGATCACCGTTGCTCCAGTTGTCCCTGGTAACCTGAGCCCGACTGTGTCTGAATGGAAGCGAGAGGGCCCCATCAGCCCGGGTCATCTTCAGCTCTCTCTCTCTCTCTCTTCTGTCTGTCTCACCTCTCTCGGTGTCTCTCTATCACCTGTGTCTCACTGTCTTAACCCCTGCTCACTCCAGAGACGCCGTAACAATTTCCCCCCCCAAGTGTGCTTGGAGAGTGCTTTGACCATTTGGAAAGGGAGATGACATTTACATTAACCACTATATTAATATACTACTGTAAACCTCTAGGCAATATTGTAAGACAGCTAGTTTACTGTGTGACTTTTCAACCTAACACTCTTAAAGGCAGGGTCGGTCATTCTTGCTAACTTCGAGCTCAAATCAAAACGTTATCGTTTGCATTGATACGAGCGGTGCGCTCCACTTTTATGTTTGCTATTTACAGAGCCCAGGGCTGTGTGGAAGTATCAGAAAACATTTTTCAACACGCACAGAGAATGGTAAGCTAGCGAAATGCGAGGAAATATTTGTTGAATTTGACAAAAAGTGTATTAGCTTACATTTAGATGACTATACCTTTAATGTTGTGAGGCATGGGTTTGTCTGTCATGTACCATTTATTTCTTTAAATACATTAGTAAACATACCTAGCTTATATTCAAATCAGTGTTCAAGCAGAGAGGGCATTCAAGTCGGGGTTGTATGTACTCTCATTGCCTAGGTCCCCCCTCACCGCGTCCCATACTTTAGATGAATCACTTATTCCAGGTTTATCAGAAACATCAGCACTCTGTGACTCTATGTAGATGCCCTTTGCTTCTCTGGGACCTTGTCCTGTTTTCATATGCAAAGGAATAACAAGGCCAAGAGTAGCGCAGCCCAAAACCAAAAGGGTGTCATTATGTCATGAGTCATAAGCACCCTTTTTGACATCTAGATCACTTATGAGATCAGCAAGTGAGAGACGCAGAGTGCATGCATGTGTGTGTGTGTGTGTGTAGGAGAGTGAAATACATGCTCATTACTGGAATTAATAAGGGAAACATTTTACTCTGAAATATGAGCTGGTGTTTTGAAAGCTGCGGCTAATGCGTGTTTCTACCCATGGAGCATATTAGTGTAATCACCATTCACACTGAACAAACTGTCTGGGCGTGGAGGGAGGCAGAGCGGGGAGAAATAGGCTCACTCCAGCGGGGCTTCTGCTCACCCAAGGTTGCCGGCTCGGCTCCAGGGCCTTGGGCCTGTTTGGGACCCCTTGTTAGCTCCCTGGGTTGACAGCAGGTTCTCGCCTGGCTCGCCTGTCAAGGAGGAGAGGCGGAGAATGTCTCTGACATGCCATGGCTGTGTGTGTTTGTGTGTCCATAGACACGTGCATTTGCATATATGCCACATGGATGTGTGTGTGTGTGTGTGTGTGTGTTCTACACGTGTGCCTCCACATACAAAGGCGCGATAGGTAGGACCTGCTGACTGAAGCCAGCGCCTGTGAAGGCCCAGGGCCACAGCGAAGGCTCTGGAGGCCCTGGTGTCAAGATGCTGCTGATAACATGCCGCCACTTTCTGATGTGCGGAGAGAGGAGGTAGAGGATGAGGAGGAGGAGGGGGGGGAGGGTCAACCTTACATTATGGAGCAGACTGGTCAGCCACTAGCAGGCAGCTAATCTATGTGATTGAGGGCCAGATGAAGGAGGGGTGGGGGGGAGCTGTACGTGTGTTTCTGTGTTCAGCTAGACTTTTAAACTGGCACAGATGGCGGCAGGCTCTGCCGGTTGGTAGCAGCCAGAGGCTTCCGTCTGCATGGGAAACGTACAGTGTCCTGCAAGTGATGAATGGAGACAGATTGAGCGCGGGCGCTCACATTCAAAGGACACACAACGCACACAACACACACACACACACGTGTGTTGTGCGCGTCCTTTCCCTCCACAGAGCGCACACACAGTGACCCAGGATCAGGTCTGGGGCACGCCTTCCGGCAGGGAAGTTATTAGGGGTTGTTATATACTTTCTCTGGGTAAGGCCATTTGGGGCCCTTCTCCTCAGTGAGATGGGGCTCTTCTAGAAAGAGAGACAGGCCGACAAGCATTATAGCTGATCAAGTCGCCATATTATCCAAGCCAGTGTACTTCCTAATGGAGGGAAAATGTCCATCGACCGCAGTGCAGTGTTGTCTGCAAAGGTAACGAAGGGCACCAGGGTCATAACAGTGTGTAACCAACATACAGAAACACAATGGGGTGAAAGGTTGAGTTGAGAACTCAATGTGTGTGGGGGACCCTTGGCAGACCGGAAGGACAATGTGTTTGTCGACTGACGTCTGAACACGTCTGTTCTGCTTGAAGATGTCACTGTGAGGTCTGTCTTTTGCGTTTCCCTTCGACGGACAGGCAGGAGATGTGCAGCCAGGTGCAGACACTAAGCCCGGCCTGTTCCTCTGCACAGTGGAGATATATACCTGACTTGTCTCCGTGTGCACTGGGCCCTAGTACACACGGGCCTGCTACCTCACACAGAACGTTGGTGATGACTGCATGCAGGCAGTATTTTACCGCAATTTGGGCTGTTGCTTGGATAATTTGGACTGTTTGCCATTTGCTTAACTTCACAAAAAGCGTATTGTCTTACAATCACTGACTACACCTTTTAACGGGTGGTAATATTTTAACATAAAATCTACAGTAGGGTGGAGCGCTTTCACTGCGGAGCGTTGGTCGACACTTGATTTACAGACATCAGTGGATGCATTTTCTAGGTAGGCATTGCCAAGTCAAACGGTACTTTTTGCAAATCACCGTATTTCCGTAAACGGTGACGTTGATTACGTCGACTAATAGTCCCAGCACTAATGTGGACAAAGTGATCTTTGGAAGCAATATTGTTTCCACTTGAGCATGCATGGTGTTTGGTCCCCATAGCAAAGCCCTAATTCGGCTGAAGCAAAATATTAAAGTGATTGTCCATATCAGCGGCTGTGCAATTATATTATAAAATGTTTTTAAATAATGAATTGCTTGTGGTTTTATGGGACCCAACGTGGGTTTTTAGGAATACAAAAATGTTTTGTTCTTGTTTTGACCACAACACTGGTCCGTCATAACGCACCCTGGACCACGAGTTGGAAAGCAAAAGATATATGCTTCTTTTCCTTTATCCTTGTTCTGTCAACACGTTGATCAAATCCCCATATTCTCTCTGATTAATCGCCAGTTTCTTTGTGACCGCGCTGTTGTCCTCTTGCTGCACTTCACATATTTTTCATATCCCATCACTTCACCGCTTGTTACAAATCATTAGAATCCCTAAGAAGAAGTCTTTTATCTGTGCAGACATGTGCGTACGCACTGGCGTTTTGTTGTGGTGAAACGCTTCGAGAATGTGTCTATTCTCAAAGCCATTGTGCCTGCACACACACATGTGTGAGAGTACGTCACAACGCGTGCGTCTCTGTTTGTGTCCATACGGGTTTGGCTGCTCTTCTTAAGCCTCACCCCCCCTTCCCCTTCCCTCCTCCCCCCAACACTAATGGATCGTAGAATCACTCTCACCCTCAACCGAAGGGCGAAGGGTCCCAGCCACCTAATAAGCTAGGCTATTTTGTTTTAGTCTGCCACGGCCAACACTCTCCCACTGCTCCTGCCACCTCCGAAGTGTCGGGTGGCCCGCGCTTCAGCAGCGCCCAGCCACCCCCTCCCCAGCCGAGCCAGTCTGTCACCCTATTAGTCCGACAGCCCCGTTTAAAAGGCCCTTTAATGCCGTTGATGAAAGTGTCATAGGTCACGCTGGCCTGCTGTCCCACACCTCAGATGTGTGATAGCAGGCAGATGTAAGGAGGAGGGAGGGGGAGGGGGGTTAGCAAGACAGCCCTATCACCAGGTCACATGGTGGTCTCCATGGTGAAGTCTCATTAGACGTCCCATCACAGTGGCATGAGTGGGCTGCTTTGGCAATCCTTTATCATTGTAATGTATTGTCAGATACGGATAAGTAGATAGATGCGTATGGTAATAATTTGGTAATGGTAAATGATAGCGCTAGCAAAGCACTGTACATCACTTCCTCACATGCATGTGATGGGAGATCATGTCATCATGGCCAAACAGAAACACACGCGTGAGTTCTAGGTGTAACTGGCCAGTGGGTGCGTCCTTTCATAATCATCAGGCTGATGTGAATATCTCCAGTCACATACAGTATCTGATCAATGCTCATGAAGAAACAACAACTAATTTCCAAGCACACATCAGAAGATACAGGACGGCCGATGCTCCACTCCAAGCTGAGGAAGGCCCCCTGCCACCCAACCACAGGCGTTGTAACCCTCTAACCTCTGCTGCTCTGTCGTTCCAGCCCCCTGCAGAGAGCATCTTGCACTGCTGTTCACACCTCTTATCAGTCACCAGCCCTCTTTTGCTATCAGAGCCCCTCAAGGGGCTTTCTCTGTCCCCACACTGAGCCAATAGGAGGCAGAGATTGGAGCCCTTTATACACTGCCTATAAAGTGTGTGTGTGTGTGTGTGCGTGTACACAGTATTATATAATAATCATAGCACTTGCCACTGTTTTTTGTATTTTTTTATGTATGTTGTTATTTTAATTTATTTACTTATTTTATACATTTGTGTGTATTTATTTGTTTTTCACGCATACATAATAAGGTTGTGGATGTTCTACATATTTAAAATGTTTGCAAGTCTTTAAATGGCTAGCTTCAGATGGGCGACGGTTGAATTTTCCGACCGTCACCCATGCTTGTTTGTTTAATTTATTTGCCCTTATATGATCACCTTTAAGCCAAGCGTAATCTGTGGCTGTACGTGGAGCAGGCCATGTCTGAAAGGAAGAGGCCTTATCATGCCTCCACAGTAGGTGGCAGGGTGAGTGCGTGGGCGTGTAGCTACTAGGGGGGTATCGGGGAGGTACCATGTGGAACCCCCTGTCCTTGCAGTAGGTGTCAGAACAGGGTCACCCCTGCAGCCAGAGGAGGGGAACTCCTTGGAGCAGCAGGGTGCTGGAGACGGTGGCCAGACACACAAACACCGGTTGGATTCCCTCACGCCATTGGCTGAGCAATACACTGCGCAGGTGACTCATCACCATGCCATTGGGTCCCGTCTATCTCGGCAAGTTACTGTTTGTGTCGAAGGCAAATATAAGATATGGCTGGGCTGATGAGTATCTCAGGTCACTGGTTCAATGTTCAACAGGATCCCAGATGAGACTCCAGACTCAGGACACTTTAATTTTAGCCCACTGGGGAACTTTGACCAATATTTAACCAGCTAAGCATAACTCTCGTGCCAGTACGCAAAAACAATACAGTATGTACCCGTCCGTGTATAAATGTATTTCAAACTTGATGTGAAATGACGAACATGTGTTTGAAATGAAGTGAAATGCAGTGTTCCTCTACCGGGATGTGCTCTCCCTCTTTGTCTCTGTCTGTACTGGGCTTGGCATCACCGAGCGAGGGCAGCAGGCATCCAGCAGGAATGCAGCTTTTTGGGGAGGACTTTCACAAGTCTTCCCCAGTGTGCCTTTCATGTGGCTGGGCAGACCTCAGCGCAAGTCACCGCTGGGTGTGTCTGCTGGGAGGCTGGGTGGTGGATGTCACATGGCGCACGTCTGAGGTGTGAACCCTTCATTGCTCTGCCCCCCCCCCCCCCCTAAAGATCACACGCTGCCCTGCGGCCCACCAGCCCGCCCTGCTGGGATACTGGCGGCCACAAATCATCTGATTTCACCGCTCTGTTTCGGTTTATGGCCGCGCAAGCTAAGCGGCCCAGTGTGTGTTTGCATTCTCACGTTGTCATTTGTTAATCGGCTAATCAGTAGCGATCGCTGGTAGTGGTTAGCGTTTGGCAAGTAGCCCAAGTAGTTGTATTTGTAGTATATGGTTTGTTATGCTTTTGTTCCTATTTTAATATTACACTCAATTGTCTGTATATGATTCCTATAAAGGTTCTAATGTATATTATCTCATGTATTTGGTAACTAGCTAGTCCAGACGCCAGACAGAATTTCGGACATACCTATTCTGTGCACTAATCTAATTGCAGTCCAGAGATGTCTGTCTGGCACAGTGGATTGCAATGCAGTGGACACAGAATGAGCAGTGAGCCGCCGCAGAGTTAAAACGCTGAACTTTATGGACGCAGAGAGTTGGTCTGGAAGCGGCTGCTTAATAAACACCATTTGGAAGTTGAAAAGAGTGCGGCGTCGTGGCTGTTTGTGGTCTCCGCTTTAATGCATGCGAGTAATTACAAACAGCTTTCGATGCGAGCGCACAGAAAAGGTTACAGAAGAGCACCATTATAGTGACTAGATGGTGACAAAAAGATTAATAATAAGAGTATAGGTTACTCTATGCCTTTATCCCCATAGACTGTTATTAATCCTTTTAGATGTTGCGGTATTCATCATAGTTGTATGGCTTTGAAGCACTTGTGGATTAAGATAGAACTCAGGTCTGGTGGTGACTCATGCTCTCAAGCCTCCAGCATTTCAGTTTGTTAAACTGACGTGTGCTGGACAGCCCGCTGTCCATGCCTTGTCACGGTGACACAGATTTGGGTGGAGTGACTTTACTGGATTTGGTTAGAATTGTATGCGGTTTGGTAGCAAGTACTACAGTAATACCAGGCTTTATGCGTGCGCGTGTCTGGCCTGCCACATACTTTGGGCTGGCCGGTCAGGCCTTTGCAGGCAGCCTAACAGAGACAGAGAGAGTAAACATAACTATGTGGTAGAGAGCGAGTGAGAGAGATGATTTGGTGAAGCGTTTGAATGTGCCTGCGGTGGGAAGGCACACAATCAAGTTGAGGCTTGGACGTCTGGACGTCTTCCATGGCAAGATATCAAACACGTGGTCGGATAATAAGAGCCGGTAGAGGTTGGTTAGGAGAGAGGGCCGTCCAATAGCTTTCAGGAACATGGGAGGGACATCTGTGTTGTGCTTAAATACAGTCTGTCTTTTTCCTTTATAATTTCTGGTTCTTTGATTTTCATGTGACACTCGTCTGTCCATGCGCTGGGTGAATAAAGCCTATGCATAGTGCGGTATCCTGACAGGCTGATACAGTCCCAGGCCTTGTGATTAAACCCTGCAGGAGGACAAGTATCACAACACGCATTTGCCAGGTCATAAACACACAAACACGCATCTCCAGGCCAGGCTGTGTTTCAGGAGCACAGAGACACCAGGGTACCTCCCTCTGGGACCTGTGGCTTTACTGCACTGCCTCTGGGAGTCTACTACTGTGTCTGTGTGTGTGTGTGTGTGTGTGTATGCGTGCATTCGCGTCATGTTAGGAATGTATTTGCAGACGAAACACTAACCGAATATTTTTAACGCACTATCAACATGAGTCGCTTTGATTGCTTTGGTTTGCAAACCGTGAAAGGTTCCGGCGGTCTCGCCCCTAAGGCCCAGTGTGATTTGAATGAACGGTGAGCCTTTGGGCCCGAGCATTCACTGGGTGGTCTTAAGAAGGCCCCTCTTGTTTAAGCAGCAGTGTTTGTTTGACACTCGGAGGCCTTAATCTTTTTTGTGTTATTTCCTGCTCTCATTACGGCTGTATACATGTGCTCTAACCATCCTGAATTATCCTCAGACCTTCGCCGTGCCTTCTCCCTCAGCCCCCACATACCCCACCCTCAACCCCTCGCTCACTTCACTATAGGCAAAGATACGTCTCCCTTCACCCTCCATCTCTTTCCTTTACTCTCTCACAGTCCTTAATGATGGAGCCTCCCTGACCCCTGCCATGTCTTTGTGACATCACTGCCCCCTTGTGGTGCACTCTTCACACTTTTGGGTTCCCCTTGTGAAGTTGACACTGACCCCCTCACCCCCCACCCCCACCCCCCGTTGGTGCACTTCCCGTTTCCTGTTGATTGTTTTGATTGCGTAACGTGACGAGTTGACAGGATGAATAGTACATTGTTTTTGAGCAGATATTAGAATTGGACATGGTTTGGTTGCTCTGTGGAAATTGGAAGCAGAGATCAGATGTCAGCGTACGGTGATTGTCAGTAAATAGCTGTAACTGTACATTCAACACAAGCCCTTGCAGTGTCAACTTGTGTTTGTGTGCGTGCCTCATAAAACATATAAAACTGCAGAAGAATGTGGGAAACATGTGGAAAACATGTCTCTGTCTCAATTCATATTGTATGGTTCCAGTCCATTGAGAATTGCATAGGCAAAAAAACAACGAACCTCCACACTCTGATGGGAGATTACCTTTATTTCCTCCCTGTTGCCGAGTAATTTCTTCACATGAAACATTTACATTAGCATCGTCCTCTGATTAAAATGATTAAAGGCAGGGTCGGTCATTCTTGCTAACTTCGAGCTAAAATCAAAAACTCTGCGGCGGCGCCTCACACATAGAAATGCATTGTGACGCAAAGCGTAGTGCTGCGGCTTTGTTGATACGAACTTTGTCAGCCACTTTGTTTATATTACTATTTACGGAGCCAGGGCTGTGTCGAAGTATACAAAACATTTTTCAACACGCACAGAACGGTAAGCTAGCAAAATGCAAGGAGATATTTGAATTTTTAAAATGGTATTAGCTTACATTTAGCTTGCAATAGCTAACTACACCTTTAAGTCACAGTGCCATAGTGCATAATCAGGATGATTATGAGCTGTAGTTTACACAAGCGGGGGGGAGAGTGCTCGGTGTTGGAGGTTTTTGTTGGAAATAGCTTTAATCATGCAAATACCAACATTTGCTTTCCTCTTGTAAATGCAGCTGGGTGATATAAATATGGCCCGATTGGTTTTATGAAATGCTCTCATTAACAGATCCAGCACTGACCGTGCGTGTGTGTGCTGAGATGTGTAAACGTGGCATTGCAGGAGGAATGTGGCCATTCAGAGGTCCTCTCCTCTACAAATAAATATTTAGTGATGACAATATGAGAGACATGTTAAACACCGGGAGGGTTATTTCGTAGACAAATAAACGTCAACTCTGATGATGGTAGTGGCAAGCAGGGCACACACTGTATGTGTCTCTTGACATGGAGACAATTATTACATTAAGTACTTAAGTATTTTGAATCTAACAAATCACATCCTCTTAGCTAATTAGCTGGGGTACATGTTTGTTTTTCCACTATCTATTGTGAGGTGATGGTTAATTTGATTGGCAGAGCATCCGCACATGATAACCAAGCAATCTGCCTCACGGCAGGAAATAGCTGCTCTATTAGAACATGGTTTCCATGGAAATAGCATGCCTCTTTGTGGCTGCCAACATTTTCCAACAGTACAGATGCTATATACTCAACTGTAGATTGAATTTCCTAAACTTTTATTAAATTCTTTAGTAATTGCGGAGATGTGTAGAGGGAGAAGGCGGAATTATGTGCAACTAGGGTGAGGCTGCAACAGAGTTTCTGTCTGAATGCAGGTGTAGCTTTATAAACTGTGATTCAGAGCTTGCACCAATACTCCCATTTTTATATTATATTAATTAATGTTGATCTTTAAATGTGTGGTCCTGGTCAACAATGGCCAATTTCTCTGTTGTTCTAGTTATTGTTAATGATCTTATGCTGTTTGTTCCTCCGTAAAAGTGTTAAGAAATGATTTCTTCTCTCATGAATTTTGGAGCCCTTGCCACATTGAAGTAATATTTTATTCGATGTGTCTTGCATCCTGTGTGACCTTGCAATAATCGTTCATGTCCATCATGGTGCTGATTATTATCATGGTGCACTTCCCCAAAATGATTTTTATTTACAAAGAACAGTCGTAAATGTGACACTGGAAGTAATCACAGCCTTAAATCGATGTACAAAGTTCAAAGCCAGTGTCCTGATATTACAGTAGTATTTTACGGCCCTGTGTGTCAGACATGACACTGACGTGTCTGGTCTTCATGCTGAACTCTGGATTCCTCCTTCAAGTGTTTTCTCAGTCTATGTCTAATGTATTTTAAAGTCAAGTAAATCTTGTGATTCTTTCCGATCACCTTGTCCTGTCTGTGTACATGCCCCTTTAACAAATGATCAAGCAGCTTTAATAAGGTAGAACAGGTTTTATGGTAAACATGAATTATATTTAATAATATACGGAACAGTAAACCGTGTCATAAATAAATGAAGACTTCTTTTTTTAAATGATCTTTCAAAACTAGAATTGTCCTTTGGAATTGTTGCCATTAGCCATGGTGTTACTGATGTCTTCCATTGCGTGATAAAGTTGTTGGAGATGTCTCAGAGGAAATGAACACAGAGGTGGACACCCATGCTTGTCCTCTGACAAAATGTGATCCATGCTCATCCAGTGTACGTGGGCCCCTCATCGCTCATGTCCAACACATCACAGCAGAAGAGGAACAATGGGCTCGGCCAGAGATACGATCGCACTGTAAAGCATAACGAGCGGGTCATAGCTGGGTGAGCCAGCGGCCCCACCGATGAAACTCGCCCTCCCTTCGCTCTACAGTACATTGGGATGGGATGAATAGGACACGACCTTAGAAAGCTGCAGGACAGGGATTTCTAGATCCAGTAGTCCATTCAGTCAGGCCAAAACCGCCCACATATACAGTATACTGTACATGTATTCACATCAGAGCGCTGAAGGCCCTAACTACCAGAATTGACATGTATTTCCACTTAATGTTCAGTAGAGCACCTATCTAGTTACTTACTAGGTCACAACCTTTATATTGGCATCCTGCCTAAGGCGGGTTGAACTTGGAATTTAAATGGGCGTATGCAGCTGCAATATACTGTAATGAAGCTTTTTTTTTTTTTTAAAGGTGTAGCTCAGTTTACCCGAAAGCTCATAAAGTAATCAGTTCTGTAATGCTTAGCGTTACCATTATAATGTCAAATCAGGTTATGACTCAACTGCGAGGGAGGGAAACATTTAAAATGTGTGTCTTAATATAGCTTTTCGCATTCGCCCATAAATGAGCACTTCTGGTGACCCGGCCAGATGTTCACTGCGCTAGCTGCAGGCAGCCCCACGTCAACATAAAGGGGAAGACCACAGCACCTTCCATTATCTCTTAACGCACGGCCTTAGCTTCCAGAAAGTGGCTGCTCCTGTAGCTAGCAGCACCAGGGACGTGTCAGGTGGCACAGGGGTGCTCTCTCCTCCGCCCAGTAATCGTTTGCGCGCCTGAGGAGATGCCAGGGTTTATTTGAACAGCAATTCCACTTAACGTTTTTGAGAGAGCACGAGTCGCGATTTATTGTTTTGCCGTTGGTTCAGTCTATGCGATTCCTATTTCACAACCTGTCTGATAGGTCCAAGGAAAATAAACCTCCACCTGAGCTGGGTTTATGGGTCGCCTGACGTCAGGCGTATTATCCGCAGCACTGACTGCACGTTTTTATTCCACTACCCTCTGTGTGTTAGCATGTACGTCTGCTAGCATGAGAGCCTTTGGCGAATATGGAACACTGCATGCTTGCATCTGTTGGGCCTGTCAGCTGCAGCAATGGAGCCAGGACGCTTATGTGACAGTTGGTAATATAACAGAGATGCGATGGAGAGCATAAGCTTAGGAACAAGACTGGCTGAAGCCTTGGAATATCTGCAGGTAATGCTTCAGGCAGGACGGGCCCTGCTGGGCGTGGACGCACTGCGCAGCAGAGATGACTTTAACACTGGAGCTGTTATTGCCATCTGCTGTAGGATGGTCGGGGGACTCTTCTATTGAACACTCATGCTGCAATATTAAACTATAAATCTGGTGTGCCTTGGGAATGTGCATTTTACGTGAAAGGGGGATTTCACATATGGATAGACATTAGACTGTACAGTATGTGTGTTGTGTGCGTGCGTGTGTGCTGAGCCCAGTCGCGTGATGTAACACGGGGCGTCGGCAGGTCGGTCTCTCCTCTCTGGTCTGATCGGCCGTTGTTTTGTCAGGGGTCGTGACCCCGCTGGCGACCACAACATGAGCGGGCCGCGCTCTTGCGCGGTTAGGTAATGCACAGCGGACCCTTGTTGACCATCCCCGGGGATCGGGAGAGATCAGCTTACGTTTTCTCTTTCCAGCCCCGTTGTCTGCTCTCTATTAGCCAGATGCCTCAACACCAAACACAGCGTCGCGCTTCCAAGACTTCCGCATCGCCTCCGAAAGCACATTAGCCCCCCCATTGACTTACAGTGAAACAAAGATAATAGAAATGCTCAGGTCATCTTTTGCTATGGGTTAAAAATAATCGACCTTTCCCACCTTGTGTTTAGCGCAACATCATGACATTGTTGTCATTAGAAGACAGAATGTACGCAGTGGGGAAACAAAATGGTAAATCATGGGCTATATTGTTTGGCTTAAGCGGTACAGGAGAAAGTAACTCCCTCATTGCGTAGCCTGTGGCACAAGGAGAAAACCAGGTACAGTATTCCACGGGTCCACTCAGGTCTGTTCTTGAAATTCGCTCTGCAGTCTGGGGCTTTAGGCCCCCGCCACCTGGAGCCCCTCCTCGCTGTTCTTCTCACCTCGCCCCTGTGTGCATGTGAGCCCCTCACTCCTTCTGGAGCGGATGAGTTACGGCCCCGAAGCGTGTCCTGCGCGGGCCACTCTTTAATGTTCCAGCTTACAGCGAGCCCAGGAGGGCTGGACTATTGACTGCATGGAAGTGAATGAGGATCTGTTTTGTCTCTTTATGCAGTGCTGCTTACGCCGGACGCAACATACGGCTAAATTAGAGTAACAGAGACAGGCGGAAATGTGGGGGAGGAGAACCGCCACCATTACCCCGCCAGTGGTGAAGCAATGCCTGGCTCATGGGCTGCGGGTGAAAGAATAGCAGTGTTTTACCACTGGAACTCCTTTGATGTGCGCGGTTGATGTTGTGCTGGAAGTCAACCCAAGGCAGCTGGGTCGAAAGACGGCCAGGTGCTTCCCTCAAAGCGAGACAGATACTGTGGGGGAGTATATCGAGGTGTACACACACACAAACTCACATAAACCGTGGCGGAAGTAGAAATGGGTATATTCCACTCGCGTTGAGGTGATAGCAGCAGTTTCACAGTATATTCTGTTTATACGGTATACTGTATAAAATCTGTGTTTCTCACATTTGTACTTTGTCTACCACTGCTGTAAACACACACACATATGCACACACACTAGCGTGATGTGCGCTGCAACATGTGATAGTGTGCAGATGAAAGCAGCTCAGAGAGGGGGCATAAACACTGCCCAGGGTGGTCACACCAGCGGCAGTGCTGTGATACTACAGCACATGTGTCAATGCGCTGGCCACTCAGCCATTAGTCTTAAAGGGGAAACAGTACTCTGGACAGAGTAAACCTGGGCCCAGATGGATGATCCTCTATCGAGATGCCAGCCTTCAATTTATTATTCTTACGGCGGTTCGGCTGGTTGGATGAAGACAAATATGGGGCTATGATTCCGACCCGTACTTTGAGTAATGGGGGTTCCTCACATTCTTCCCCCGTCTTCTGTCTTTTTGTAGTTTTTTTCAGCATCTCTCTCTCTAACTCTCTCTTTCTCTGGTGCCCCAGGCGGTTGCATTCATTAACCCTGTGTGTAATTATTTTTGTTTTAGTCTCATATTGCTGACATTTCAACTCAGGGGTTCCTCAATCAGGATTAACCCAAACCGCAAGAACTCACACTTCATAGCACTCTTGCAGCAGCAGCACTTGTTGCCTCCAATTTCAGTCAAATTAAAGGTTTATTTTATTTGAGGGCTTTTTTTTTTCTTCTTTTGCCCATTCCCAGTATCCTGAGAAAACAAACCAGGCTGCCGGCCTTGGATGCTTTTGACATCCCCCCCTTTCTCCCTCTATCTAAACACACGGGGTAGCAATATTGCCACGCAGTTGCTAAATAGATTATAACTGTTTAGAAGGATTCAATTTATTTGTGAATTAACTGTGATAAAAGTATATTTTGTAGTTAAAGATTGTGTACAGCAGGCATACATTTGTGTTTTGAGTTTGTCACACTACAGAAAAACTTAATATTAACCACCCAGCCAAATTTGAATTAATAAAGTCGGCAAGTATATAAAATTACGTTTCAAAAACAGGAAAATATAACCATCTTTATCTGTTCTCAAGCGCTGGGGGTGTGTCAGCAGAAGGTGCTGTAACCACACCCATTGCGTGTTCTACGGTAAACTCCATACCGCGGTGTTGTGCTAAAAAGGTATCCTCAGCTGAACATTGATTGGAAAATGTAGACTGTATTAGTTGTGCTTTCACTTTAAATAGATGTACACTGGTAAAAATGATTAGATTGGTTATAATATATGGCTGTGTGTGCTCTCCTGGGCAAAAGTCAGTTTTTAACCAACAACTTTGACACCTGCAGATAATTGTAATGCTGTCAAGTTAAGCTAGCCTACAGCTTGTTGGGTTGGATTTTTTCGTTTGGATATGTGGTTCCTATTTTCTTTTGGAAAAGGGATTGGACTACATACAGTATAGTTTATTTGGATGCTGATTTGAACACGAGAATGCCGACTGAATTTGGCAGCCGGGTGTTAGCAGGTAGGCTAGGCTACTAAACGAGTAGCTTTCAAATAATGCACATTGACTCTGAACCACATTGTGTGCTAATTTCTGCAATGAAGGCATAGCTATCAGACTGTATGCTGGTAAAGGACAGTAAGGTTATTTACATATGGAATTGTAGGCTGTTGAAAGACGGTACATTTAGTAGGCTGATAATTTGCATTTGAGCAGGATAAATACTGAGCTGATTCAAACACTCTACACTTTTATATCCTTGTGGTTGTTACAGGGAGGGGTACACAAATTGGTGAACCATCTATGTAGCTAGTCCCTCGTTTCTGGCCCTCACAAAAAATCCTGAACAGAGAAATTATTAAATACAGTATAACGGTCTAACTCCACAATACAAAACTACATAGTTAACAGTGTTTTCACATGTTTAAAGGAATGGATTTCTAACAAAGTATTTCCAAGTAAATCTCTGCATTTGCTTTACACAATCTTTAAAACATGTTTCTGTATCATATTGCTGTATTTAGTAGGCTAGTGTTAACATTAAAGTATATTTTATAGTTAAAATATGTTTCTGTCTCATATTGCAGTAATTGTGATAAGCTAGTGTTAACAGACACCAAAAGTATGTTACTTTTGTATACAAAACATACGGATCATAGCACTATTTATCTTATTTTACGTAAGTGAGAAAGCAGTTTAAAGCCATTGGGGGGAAAAAACTGCTGTGATGGCTAAATTATTCAGTTATTTATTATTATTATGTTGAATATTTGGCTAAATGTAATCACACAGCAATTTCAAACAGAGTTAATTCAACAATAACATGAATTGTGTATGTTTAGGCAGTTTGGTTCCATTTCATAATGTAAATACTGTAGTTCTAAAATAACCCGGTGTAGGAGTAAGGAAGCTTTGTTCCAAATGGTGTTTCTCTTTCTCATTGGCCTGGGGGCCCTAAGGCAGGGCCTCACTGGAGTCTTCTACCCTTCATCCTTCCCCAGGGGCCCTCAACATCAACACAGTAGTAATAAACTCTCACCACGCTGAGTGCACAGTGCTGTGCTAAAGTGTGGCAGCCTGTGTGTGCGTTTGCGTGTGCGCTTGCGTGCGCAGCGGTAGTTGACTAGTAGTTGTAAACTCTCATCACTTTGAGTGGACCTCGGAGGACTGCTGGACTCCTCACGCTGTGTGTGGCTTAACCTTCTGTGTAACCCCCCCACCCCGCCACCCCACCCCCACATGCCCACTCAGATAAACCGGCAGTAAACACAGACGGAGTGAGTGGCCGGGTGTGTCTACGGTGT
>JAODTR010000008.1:691279-705905 GCA_025399935.1 Amblyopsis rosae | reverse complement strand
TGACCCCGGGGTCCGTCCGCCCGCCCCCCCCCCCCCCCCCCTGCCCCCGTCACCAGAACTCCTGCTTATGAACCTGGATGTTAGTGTGTGTGTGTGTGTGTGTGTGTATGTGTGTGCGCTCGCTGTGTGACCAGCCAGGTGGATGACGGAGGCTGGAGCTTTATAGGCCATAGCAGACTACTTGACGGAGATGGAGTCAGGTAGCCTCTTCTCCTTCTGTCACAGCTCTCCCAGCCATCTAACCCTAACCCCCAGCTCTGTATGCCTTCTGCACACAAGCCCCCCTCCCCTCCTCCATCCCCAGAAGCTGTGAGTAGCCCCCACAACCTCCCCCCTGGTCCTCCTCCTGTAGCAGGAGCTCCCTGTCTTGACCTCGCTCCACCGGGCCCCTCTGTGGCTCTCCTGCTCTCCTGCACTCCTTCAAACATCTCACCTACGGCCATTGTCTCCACTGCACTCTGTGTGTGTGTGTGCGTGCATGCGTGTGCGTGCGTGGGGTACAACATGTTTTTCTTCTTCATGTTTTTTTTTGGGGGGGAGGGTACGAGGCAGATGTGTGACCACGGCTCCAGCTGGGAAGTCCATCAGGTAGACTGGTCCTCTCAAGCATGGCGTTGGCATGGAGATGGGAGATGCAGGGTCACTAAGAGTCAGATGGACAGATGAGAGAGAGAGAGGGAGGGAGAGAGGGAGGGGGCGGTCTAAATGATGGATGACAAAGGCAGAGGGGAGGCCATGTGTTGTGCTATAATAGATGCACACACACCGTGTGTAAACCGAGATGTGTGGAAATAAATGGGGTGCCACTGACCTCAGACACCCTCCCACGGACCCTCACACACATCATAGAAGAACATGACACACACAGGGTACACTACACACTGGCTGTGTTCTTTGCATTGTGTCACACATACAAACACTTTCACATACTTGAACGCATGTAGCACGTGTTGTTTATTCCAACAAACAATAATTTGTGCGTGTTTGTATGAAGACCACGTGCGTGATGCACATGTGGTTTCCTCATCTCGCTGTGGCGTGGCAGTGTCTCCCCTGACATGTCTGTTAAGAGGAATCAGGTGATGGGCTGTGCACAGGGAGCTGCTGAAAGGAGCAGGCTCCCGGCTCCCAGCCGTCACGTATAGACACAGCGGCTCATGGAGCTGCTGGGTCAGGCTGCCTCTCGCGGCCTGCCTGTGGAGGGGAGCCGTGTTCAGAGCTTTGCTGTAGGACACAATAGGGACTGCTGAAAGTGATGTCAGTGGTAAGGTATGTACTGAAGTATGTGCTTTTTTACATACTAGTGCAGTACGTGTACAATGCAAAGACTACATCGCACTATAACAAACGCTTTATTAAACGTCAGCATCAGTAGCAATACTGCATAGTGCCGCTAGTAAAATGTCTTTATTGTTTGGTTTTAATTCACAAGCATGCCCATTAATGCGTGTGCATATAAGTGTGAACCCCTTTCTTGCATCTGTTGACCTCAAATGAGAACAGAGCTGAATGTTAATCCTAAAGTCTAGATCTTTTTCGCATCACATCACTGGAAGCTGTTGTGCGAACCCTCCGGAGACGTGCGTGACTCATAAGCCCGGGCTGTGTCCACTAACAGTGCACATGCCTGCAGCAAGCCAGTTGTGTGTGAGCAGATCAGGGCGAGGTGCTACGATGTTTTGTGGGGGATATTTAAACAGGGCCGTTCTCCCAGCCAAGCTCATTGTGATCCCACGTTTAATTGAGTTCAGCCTACGGAGCTCTGTTGTGCAGGGTTTTTATGGGTTTTTATGGCAAAGTTCAAAAAACAATCTCCATTAATTTCTTTCTTTCTTTTACTATATTATTTCTCAAAGGACAAGGAACTCAGTAAAGGAGAACGGAAATGCAGAACATATTTGAATTCAGAGAGAGAGCGTTAGAGAGAGAGGGCGGGAGTTGGGGAGAAAGAGGGAGTTAGAGAGAGAGTTAGAGAGAGAGAGAGAGAGAGTTAAAGAGAGAGAGGGAGTTGGGGAGAGAGAGAGAGAGAGCTTCTCAGGGAGCTAACGTTACCATGTGGCCGCATGAAGACAGGCTAGGAGGCCACAGGTGAGAGGGGATGGGTGAACCTCTGGCATTTATTGTCAGTGGCTCGCTCCTCTCCCCACTGTCAGCCAGGCAGCCATTTCTCCTTCACCAGTTTGACGTCTGAGCAAGGGCAGTAGGAGGAGGTGTTTGAACAGGGCACAGCTGCTCCTCATCTCCTCCTGTCTTTGTTTGCCGTGTCCTCCATCGTCCATGCTTCTCTGCTGCTCCAGGCTGTGCTGTACCTCTGCTAGTGCTCACCCTGTCTGTCTGTCTGTCTGTCTGTCTGTCTGTCTGTCTGTCAGTCATTGTCCTCTCTTCCCCTTCTTCCATCTCATATCATATATTCTCTATTTCCATCTATCTCCTCTCCTTCATTGCTTAGAATGAACTGGCTTGTGGGGATGGGGGGGGGGGGGGTTCTGCCCCTCTCTGGTCCCCAGAGTGGATCACATGAACACTTTTATAAAATCAAGATTTCCTGCATTTAAATAGCTGTGGTTTGACGACGGGCTCTAGTATCTCGAGGGGGAACCCGAACTACCTTCCCTTGCTCAAAGACGAATTGTTGCTCACGCACTTTGTACGCACGGTAGTTCAGGATGAGGTGCACTCAGAGATTGTGTGTGTGTGTGTGAGAGAGAGAGAGAGAGAGAGAGAAAGAGAGTTGAGGAAGAACAGATCCCCTGGGGGTAAGCATCCAGAGGTTCCCACCTGCAAAGAGCCTCGGGGATTTGTGGGGGTGAGTCATTCTCACCTTCTCACCACCGTGTGGTCCGGACCTCTCTGAATCACAAGGACTTGTCCTTCTTCCATGCTCTTTTTCTTCTACCCTTCTACAGTGTGTGTGTGTGTGTGTGTGTGTGTAAATTGGGGTTCAGGCACAGTCCATGAGAGCAAACACTGTAACTGTGATGTATTCACACACACACACACACACACTGTGCCTGTGCTGGCTTCTCGTACAGTACAAGGCGTTGTGTGACCCACTCTGGTGCCCCATCTGGCCCCGGGAGTGTCTCCTGTGTGGCCTGAGCTGAACCAGCGGTGCGGGACAGGGCCGGCACTGCAGCATTAACAGCAACGCAGGTCCCTCTTTTATTTATTTATATATTAAAACATTTTTGACACTCTCATTCTCGTTAGAGGGCGACTGCCTTTTGTCGGGATTGAAAAGCGGGGACCGTTCACTTCCCCGGATCACAGGGGACCAGCCTGGCCAAGATAACTATTATTTCAGCGGGACAGCACTCGAGCAGGGCTGCATTAGGCACAGCTAATGCACTGTGAAAATAAAAGACTGTCCATGTGGTTAATTTGATCCGGAGGAGCTTTTACACCTCATCCACCAAAACTGCAGTCCTCTTTTTATACGTTTTTCATTACAAAGTTAAAACAAACACACACACACACAAAGCTGGAGAGCAAAGATTTCAGCCCGGGCTTTTCTCCTGATTTTCCACACTGATTAGTGCTTAACATATTGGCCCACCTGAGACAGAACAGAACAGGGTCATTTTTTCACAATACATTTTTGAGTAAACATTTGCTCAGGCAGATGTCAATTCAATTAGTCTGCTGGCTGATAAGAGGGAGCTAGTTTTGGACCACGCAGACGTGGGCATCGGTGCAATAACTGACGAACTAACGGTTGCGTTCGTGCTCCTAAGCGATGACAGACGGGGTTACGGCGTAGACGTCAGTGGCTTCAGCTTCGGGAGTCTTCAGTTGCATCAGACACAGGGTCAGCCATGACAACACAGTCTTTGAATTCGCTTTGGGTCTAAAGTCCAACTCCTGCATAAAACCGACGGGCTTCACGGCGCTGGGGACAAGGAGTGTTCCAAGTAAACTGTGTAAAGAAGTAGTTTGATGGAGAACAGTGACAGGGGGAAACATCAGATGTGTTTATGCTCTGTGCTGCCAGAACATGTATTTGTAAATAGTTTTGAATATTTAAACTGCTCGAAATGTCCTTGACTAAGCTTTCCGTGCATTTGCATTTGCGATGGAAAGTTTTTGTTTGCATTTTTCTTTTCTTTTTTCTTTGTACGAAGATAAACTGGTGATGTTTGGCCTTGGGCTCCAGCTGCCAGGCCTAGTTTGAACCCCGCTTCACGCAACACACTTTTTGAGCCCGTCTAACTAGTGGCGTGTGGGCCAGGTTACACACCATTTATCACATGAGGTACACACACAATCAGACAGCTGAACCTGACACTGTGCAGGCTGCGGTATGCAGCCCGTGCACTTGCACACAAATATACAAACAAGACATCGCACAAGCGCGCACGACGGCCTTTCTCCTGTTCTCGTATGTACATGACATGTCCAAACACACACAAACGCCCACCCCAAATGCAGGAAACCCACGCATATTTTCTCTCATTAAGTGACATGTACACGTCAACATGGCTGACCTATATTAAATCGTGGCTTCTTTTGCCCCTTTACCCCCCCTGCATCTTATCGTGTCTGTCGGTCCTCCCGTTCCAACCAAGGCCGCTGCGCAGCGCGAGCCAGGGGGGAGTTGAAGGAGAGCAGTGTAGCCATGCAAATATGTTCTGTTGTGCCATGTATGAAGCTTCGCATATTCATGGCCCTATGCCGTCATGTGTATTGAGTATCACAGGTGAAAAAATAAGAAGGAAAAAAACATGACATGCATGCACACAAACTCGGGTGTTCAGTAACGCAGTGTTGGGATAACTCCCCGCGGACTTCAGCTCTGCGAGTTTCCGCTCCTGTAGCCCCGCGGTGGAGTTTGCGGGTGCACAACTCTGTCAGGTACGATTACACGAGTGTGTTTTCCCAGGAAAAGCCTGTGTGGCATTTTGAACATGATGTAAGCCATGGGTTACCTCATTCACAGCTTTTTGAAGAGTGGACCCGCGCACACACACACACACACACACACACACGCGCCACGAGCGCACATGCACACAAGCAGAGATGCATGCACAACTTTTCACCTCGCTGGCCATGATGACAGCATTGAATCCTCAAACCTCCTGCAGTCTGTTGATTTGGCCCTCTGTGTCGCTTGGCATGTGTACACACACACACGCACACACACACACACACACACACACACACACTCACGGGTAAGCTTTCAGGTGTGCTGAGAGCTCCCTGCCATCACTAATCATTCAACAGCTCCCCGCCGCAGGTGGTCAGAGAAACGCGAGCCCGCTCTCATTCACACAGGAGGAGCAGAAAGCGCTGCGCTAATTGGCATACAAGGCGGAAGAATGGGAGACGCCACGTAGGACACGGTGTGAGGGCGCCACTCAGTGTAGTCTGATCTGCAGGACCTCAGCCTTAATGAGCTTCCTGCAGTGTAGAGCTGTCCACTGTCGAGCTGCGCTGTGGTCACGCGCGTAGTTATGGAGATGAGTTGTCCTGTGGCTACGCTGGTGGTCTGCACTGGAACCAATGTTTTTTTTAAAGTGTTTTATTTTATGAGAAATGAAACACCGGTTTGCCTGATTTGTGGAAAAGTCAAGGTTGAAAGCAGACAATACCCGTTCATAAAGAAGGGAGTGCCTGCATACAAGTAGACTCACAGGGTTGTGATGAGTCGCAGGCCAGTGAAGTAGTTTAATTTGTACTGATGAGTAACTTGAGGGAACAGAATACTGCGTGGAACAGCATAAAACCAATGGCTACAGAAGGTTACACTTGTGAGCATGTCAGTGGTTTTCAAAATGTATTGAGCATGCATGAGACTACTACATGCGACTATTACTACCTTGCTAATTTAATGAGCAGTAAATATGGTTTTGATTTGCAGCAGATCAACAACATAGTTGGAAGCTAGGCTACCATAAGCATGTGTTGATAGCGTATAGCATAACAAGAGGAAAGAAGCGTCGAAGAACGCCAAAGTGGGTTGTACATACTGTAGAGAACAATATGGCGTCTGTCTGGATGCGCGTCGTACGCAGCATCTTATGCGCATACAAGAGGGAATGCAAAAACTATTCTGAGACTCAGAGAAGTAGTGACCTCTGAGAGGGGTCATGTCCCGCTCTTTGAGAACCCCTACACAAAGGTAAAGATGGTAATGGGACATTATTCTGTCTCATTTAATAATGGTACAAATAATGTCTTGTGTTAATGGCCTTCACGATGGATAGACTGATGTGTTTTAAACTTCTGTTCTCTTGAAATATAGCTTCTCTACGAAAACCCTTACCCTACATTTGGCTTTGCTGATGGGAATTATACAAAATATCCACTTTGTAGCAACAACCAGAGGCAGGGCTGTCAGGAGGATAAAAGAGGGGAGATCTCACCAAATGAGATCAGAGCCATCCATCACCCCCCCACCCCAACTTAACAGTACTTAGCCACGAGGCAGAACACCTACAGTAGATGGATTTACTCTCTTCAAGAACTCTGGGAACAGCGGCCAGGCCGAAGAGAGCGGCAAGCTGTGACCATTACAGTCTTTGTTTAATGAATGTCAGCAGATATTAGCTAGATGAATGGCCGGTAGGGACGGAAGGACGACCAGCAAGGGAAGTCGGGGGGAGGGAGGGAGGGAGAGTCCTGGAGCGGCTGTTCCTGCTCAGTAGTCAGCCTAACCCAGGACACTTCCAGTGTGGAAAGGATGAATATGGTGGGCTACATAAATAGCACTATAACCCTGTTTTGCCGGTTTCGAAACAGAAGAGCAGTAACACTGTGATCTTGTGTGCTCCTCACAGGTGCCCTGCAGCCTGGAGTACTGGGATGAGCTCCAGCAGGCGTTTGTGCCCTACAGGGAGTTCAGCCTGTCGGAGAGCAGGCCGTGCCAGCTGCAGCTGCCCAGCCTCAGCCTGGCGCACCAGCAGAAGGAGATGGTGGCCTCCGACCTGTGGAGGATAGTGCTCAATAACAGCGGGGACGGAGGGGACGAGCAGAGGTGAGAAAGGAGCGCCCCTCTGCCTTTGCGTGTGTGTGTGTGTGGATTAATACCGTGTCTAAAAATACAGTCTTTTATTATGGCTTGTTGAGGTTTCTGTATTTGGGCCTATGAGTGTGTGCGCTTACGTACTGCACCGCTTCACGCATGTACGCTTGAGTTGTCTTGTGTGTGTGTGTGTGTGTGCACAAGGGTGTGTGTGCACTTCCAGTGCGCCGGTGGGTCCGGCGTGAGACAAAGCAGAGGGGAAGGAGTGCACAACACGCCCCACATCTGGTGTGCAGGAGCAGGGAGCGGGGCTTGGAAGCCCTTCACATCGCTCTAATGAGATTTCCCAGCACACCGAGTGCCTGTCAGGGCCCATCCGGATTCCTTCCTGCTTACCTTGAGTGTATCTAATCGGGGGGTGGGTGGAGTGGGGGGGAGAGGCTAGGAGAGAGGAGCTTTCTTTCAGGGTGGCTCTAGTCCCGCCTGCAGACTTCATTGTTGGGATTAGCCAGTGTGGGTTGGGTCGGGTTGGGTCCGTCAGTTGGACCTAGGTCTGGAAAGATGGCACCAAGCCAGAGAGCACTTTAATACCCCCCTGCTGGTTTTCACCCATCTTCTGTGACTCGCTGTGAGACTGTCTCTCTCTCGCTCCCTCTATCTCTCTCTCTCTGTCAATGTCTGTCTCTCTCTCCTCTCTTCTTCTCTTGTTCGCTCCTGACTGACATCCTCCTGGGCTGTACAACACTGCCAAGCCCACATGGCTTACAGAGCTCCCGAGAAGCCCAATGGGAGGATGAATAAGAAAAAGAAAGGAATCAGGGAAGAAAGAGAGGGAAAAAAAGCTATATACAGTGTACCAGACCCAGTGTAAAGTTAAATATACATCTGTGTTGCATTATAATCATACTCCAAACACTACATTTCCTTTATGTTTAAATTATTTGTCCTTTTTGATCAAAATTGATTCACTCTACATATTCTGCCGGTTTCATCTGCCTTACTTCAGTTTCCACCAGAAAAATAACTTGGCCTCTCCGCCAACTGGAAGTAATGAAAATTGTCAACATTGTGATTCTTATCTTTTTTAGTGAGCGCTCTCCTGCACCAGCGCTTTTCCAGGATTGAGCGTTTCTTTCTGGAGTTTTTCTTTTTCGTGGTCCGTCGTGGGTAGCAGGAAATTACAGAGCAAATGGTCATTCACTTCAATTACCTTTGCACTCGCCAGCATCAACCGTGACAAGCAGTGAATGTCCATGTTAGAGGGTCCTTTGGCAACCACAGTGGTAACAAGCCACCTAAACCACCGCACTGGGCGGTACGGTGCCCCCACCCTTTCCTTTCCGTACCGCTGTCAGCTCCATCCGTTCCCACTATCTCCAAATTCTACAATTTGTTGAACTATATATTTTCATCACGCCATTCTCACTGTTTTGAAACGGGGAACATCATCAGACTAAAGAATTCACCGCTAATAGGAGTCAGACTACTTCAATTAGGTAGTGGAATATTTGTGGCTGCTGTTCCACGGCTCGGCCTAGACCCTATGAATATTGGGGAACAACCGAGGGGTGACAGATAATCAATATGTGTTTGATTTGTTTCACCCTTGAGGTTTGCAGAAGCTGCATTGCGGCGGTATTTCCATCTTTGCAAATCCACTTTTTTTTGTGTCAGTAACAGTAATCCGCTTAACTTTTTACTAGCATATGAGGCTGTGTTGTTTTATTCTATTCAATGTATTCAAAGCTTCTAACACTTACGTTTAAATAATGTGTTTGTGTGATCCCACTACCTCTCTACCAGTTCAGACAGTGAGTCTGGTTCCCAGTTGCCCTGTGACCAGCTGGTGTCTCCCACGGTGCTGGCAGCATGTACCCGAGTGGACTCCTGCTTCGCTCCGTGGTTTGTGCCCTCCCTGGGGGTCTCTCTACAGCTGGCCCAGATGGAGGTGCACCTCTGCCACCACCTGGAGCAGCTAGGCACAGGTACTATACAGGATCCACCGCACGCTCGCGTCAGACCCAAGGGCTGTGTTGTGTTTGTGTTGGTGCTCTAGGATAGATGGACCGACGGTTAAGAACACTGTTGTACAGAATAATACATCATAAGAAATAATGAGGAGAGAGAGAGGATGTTTACTTTGTTTCCAGTCGCTGCTCAAATGCTAACTTTTATTTGTTTTTACTTGAACTTTTAACTGAATGAACAGGCTTCCCAATGAGATACTGTACAATATGTCCTGTTTAACTGAGTTACCCCGGAATTCCACTGGGCGCGTGTGCGATGCGTTTCGGCTCCGACGCGGCCTCCGGAGCTGATCGCGGCCACTCTAGCCAATGCTTTCACTTTCACCACACGCGACGCGGCGCGTGTTGGTAGCATCCCAGAAGCGGCTCTCTACTCTGTTTCCCTAAAGATATGCACTGTCTCTATTTTGACGGAAGCCGCGGCCAACACGCAGACTCTCAATCGTATTTCAAATTACTACATTGGTGGCAGGAGGCCAGAAGTGAGGAGGATTTGACATCTGGGACGATCGGTTAATTTTATTAATTTAAAAAACATATATAAAGTTATACAACACCACAAATGTTTTTTATAAGGACAATCCAGAATGGACCATGGTGTGGAATATAATTGCAGTAGTTTTTGGGAGGGGAAGTGAGTGAAAATAAGTTAATGTCAGACAGGCAAAGTAGATTTGTTAATTGTTGTTTCGCCAATACAACTGCCTCGCAGCGCTACGCTTTTGAAATGCTCCCGCTGGAAGTTGGCGCTTTGAGAGGACGAAAAACAAACCTGCATCAGAGCCGGAACGCTGCGCGCACGTGCCCGGTGTAATCCCGGCATTAGTGCCGCCATACTGTATGTACCACAGTCAGTAATGTAAATACGCATACTGCTTCTCTCTCCTCCAGTGCCCTCGCGACGTCTCCGCCCCTTCCTGCCAGACAGGAAGTTGCCCCATGACCAGGAGTTCATGGTGGTTGGTGCTCAGGAGCCCCGGGTGTTCCTGCGTCAGTGGAGCAGCGGAGAGCGCCTTTCTCAGGAGTTCCACTTCTCCACCCAACTGGACTGTAGACTGCTGGAGTACCGAAACCTAACATACCTCCAGCTCCTGCACCCTTTCACGCTACAAGTGGGTATACAGCTGCAGATGGGACAGCACCAAGCGAATGCAATGCTTATCCAAGAAGTGCGCTATTCAGAGAACGTTTCATAGGTTCTCCATAGAAGAATTAATTGGATTAGATATATTAACAGGTTGGCGAGAGCACAAGAGTACAAGGACATACGTAATCTAACCAGATCACATTGACTGTAACACGATGACATTGTTAGTACACAGTGTTCAACCCTGGTTCTGCCTCATCCAGGGTCAGGCTGCAGCCTCCTGCTGTCCCCAGAGCACACTGCTGGATGGGGATGTGTTTGTGGAGCCCGTGCACCTGACTGTCAGCCAGTATGCCGTGCACACCCTGGACACAGCCCTGCAGAGCTGGCAGCAGGTGAGGTGGTGGCAGAACGAGCACTCCATAAAGTGATAAAGTGTATTCCCCTTTATAGTGTATTGTAATAATTGTAACTTATTTTCACTTCTAATGTTAAGAGAAAGAAAAATGACCCTTTGGAAGAAAGCACACAAAGAGAACCCCCGGGGTTGCTCCTGGCTCTGAGAGAAGCGTAGATGGAGACCTTATTGGCGTGGTTACATATAGTAAGATGGTTTGACAGCTCTTTAAGAACATACGTTAACCTCAATGGGGAGGGAAAATATGTCCAGCACATTCTGTAGATGTAAGCAAAAAGTATATACGTTTGGAGGTTGTTCAGGAGTCATCATGCTACATTAGGTTTTTTGTTTAAAAGGTATAGAAAAAGCCTGATGTGACCCCGCCGGGGAAAACCTTGAAATCACACTCACAAAGAGGTGCTGCAGCACCAGTAACAATGATAAATACACTGATAGTCCCCATTAGTGGAACCATTACTCTGCAAGTTCCAGGAGTATAGGGAAGGTAAAGTGAGTATCAAATGTATATGTCATGTCCATGTAATATAGCTTAGTCGTAGCTTAGCATGCTTCTCCATGAATGTCCTGAACTGTGCCCTGACATATTTCTCCCTCAAATAATTCACCACTGGTTATTACTAATACGGCTTATTATTACTATTTCTGCTTTCTAACTGCTTAATAGTTTTTTTTTTTTTCCTTTTTTTTTTTTTTAAATGTTCTAGAAATAAACAACATAGTTTTGGGCAGATAAAATATAGATTGTGAATGATCCAACCGAGAGGCAACAAAGTGTCTGTTCTATGGGTTCTAGATATATGGACGTCATCACCTCTCAGTCCACCTCTGTGCTCTTAGCGCTCCAGCGCTGTACCTCTGGTAGCCAGGATGTTTGTGTTTGAAGCCTTGCCCGTGAAAACATGGTAAAGCTGGAGTGTTGACACCTGCCAGAGACCTCATGTAGCCCCTGTACCCCGCCCACTACCCTGGCGTGCACACACACACACACACACACACACGCACACACACACACACAGAGGCCTTGCTGGTCTGCCTCAGTCTTTCACACGGTTGGGTTCATGCCGACTCATAACTTGCAGCCTTTGGTCCTCAATTGTGATTTCCAAATGCATACATACATACATACGGTACATGCGGTTCTGTTGCACTGAATAGCATTGAGAAGGTGGATTAAACATTTAATATTACTATTTATTTACACTGGCTTTCCACTTATTGACATTATTGACTCATCAAAGACAGTTTGCATAAAAGGTATAGAAAAAGCCTGATCTGACCCATCTGGGGAAAACCTTGAAATCACACACACACACATACACAGAATGCTGCATTAGTATTGATGACAGGTCGTATTTGACCCTTCCTTTCATCATTACCCAATTCAGACAAATAATAGGCAGTAAATGTTCCCTATTTCTGCTGGTTAAATTATCCATAAATAAGGGTTGTTGGTGTTCTATTGAAAGGTCACATTCCAGATGCATGTCTGTATCCATGGAGGTCTTTACCCAAAATGCCGAGCATGACTTGTTATAGGTTGCCGGTTGATTGCAAACGGGTTGGCCATGCCCTTACTGTAGGGGTGATGTGTGTTGGCTGGCTTTATTATGGCATGGATGGCTGTCAGCGATGACTCATCTTTCTAGATGCACTACAAAAGCCTTGGTGAAGAGGCGCGCACACACACATTTAGACATCTTAGAATACTATGTTCTCCACATACACTTATAAACGTCTCTAAACAAAGGCATAATTGCACAGAAACGCTGTTTATAGGGCCTCGTTCATCTATTCATCGGTATGGGTCTGATCCAATAGACTGTTGAATTGTCTTGATTTTGCCCAAACAGCAGCAACTGGTAAGGAACCTTCTAACTGCCTCCAGGCTTCACCACTCCACAGGACAGGGGGGGAAGAAAACAGACTATAATTCTGTGCATGTGGGTTCGGTAACTCTGAGAGAGAGAGAAGGGTAGACTTAGAGGTCAAGTAAAAAAAAAGCTGATCCATTAGGGAAGCGCCTCTTGTTAAGTATTTGGCCCACTGCAGAGGAAGTTGTGAACACGGCGCCCACGGAACATTCCAGCACTCTTGATCCCCCCCCCTTCCTCCCAAACCCCTATTTTGGGTATTAAACGCTCAAAGTAAACCTTGTGTGTTTGGTGAAGGTGGGAAGGTATTTTTTTTTTTAAATAAATATATATATATATATATATATATATATATATATATATATATATACACAACATTTGGTTCCAACCAAGTGATCTGATTGGATGAGACGTGAAAACGTATGTAACAAGCTAGCGTGATGTTTATGTTTTGCTTGGTAACAGCCCAGCCACGTAGTTGCCTGCACAGAACCAGAGACTGTTGATAGAACTACTATGGTTGCTGGACTATTTGTGTTGGCGGAGCCGAATTAATCATTAAAACAAACAAACAAATAATGTTCTGTTGGCGCTTATTACTATTATTTACAAATCAAATGCGCGTGTTGAACTGTTGTATAAAAGCAATAACACACTTGAGGTCGTGCACACGTCCGAATCACGGCCGTGCGGATATTCAGGCTATTATATTATTGCTTAAATATATACTTGGGGTGTAACGGTTCTGAAACCGAGACCAAAACCGCGAGACAAATCTCCGCGGTTTCCTGTTGCGGTTCCGGAAGACCGAACCGCGGTCCGCACACACACACACAACCTGCAGGTGGAGCCTGTTGAGCTCTCATATGCGTTGCTACTGTAATTAAACTACAATTTTAATTTCACATTTAGCGCAACACTAGCTTAGAACCACTAAGCCTTTTTATAGTTGTCAATATACAATACAAGCACAAACACACATAGGCCTACTGTGTCGTCTTGGTGGGTGGGTTAAACATGACGCAGAAGTTACCTTTCTTGTGGGTGGCTCTTTCACAAAGCCTATTTTAGGTATGTCAAAACATCCATGATGTCCGCCAATGTATGAAAACTGTCCAAAACTGCCAGTTTTTTTTTTATTCAGTCTCTGGCTGCTCTCTGTTTTGCCATCGCAGTAAATGTGGTTACAAACTGTTCGTCTGCTTGCATTGTGTAACTCATGACTTGATTTTTAAAAAGCTCTCTATTTTAAGCATGATATGCAAACAATTACTATATTCTATGTTAAGGATATAGTGGAATATTGTCCTTAGCAGGGTGTTGTAACGTAATACAATCTCAATTTCCAGATCATACATACGGCTCAAAGAAGAAATAATAATAATAATACCGCGAACCGTTGCTCAAAAACCGAGATATGAACCAAACCGTGAATTTTGGTTACATCCCTAATATATACTCCATATATATATATATATATATAGAACAAAAGTATAGTGAACAAACAAGACGTGTAAATGTTAATGTAGAGTTAGTATTCATTTATAGACCAAATAGACCAAAATAAAATAGTAAATGTGAAAGAGTTTGGCACCCTTCCAGGTATGTGGTCTCAGAACCTTGTTCATACAGCTGAATATAGCATGCAGACATGCGCACTGTACACACTTGCACTACATGTTTGAGGTAGAGGAAGAAGAGCCCATTGAGCTTGATTGAAAAGGTAATCGGGGCAGTGGGAAACATAAACAGGCCGTGTCCTTCCGCAACAGAAGGATGTGTCCCAAAGTGCGTAATTACGGCAGTTATTTTCATGTTTCCTGGTGTCAAGGATGGCAGCCTGGCCTAATGTGGCGTGCAGGGCCGTCATTAAACCAGGATGGGCCCCCATAAATGACAGCAGAAGATCCCCGACCTCCACACAATCAAAGCCCCAGAGCCCATGCCTGGTCAATCCCACACTGCCACAGCCAGAGGGACTGGAACAGTTCCAAACCCAAACATTTAATTGGAGAGAAATGGAATGTCCTAATATACAATCTTAATCTCCCTCTGCACGTTTATAACGCATCATGACTCATTTGCCCATGTACGCATCAGTTCTGAGGTACCAATGCTTTGTTTTCTACATTTGTCAAAAGGAGCCATCGAGAACTAGCCTACATTAATGAATCATAAATATTCTCTCCATATATTATATATATATATATATATATATATATATATATATATATATATATAATTGATTGACACCTACCT
>JAODTR010000008.1:680241-691179 GCA_025399935.1 Amblyopsis rosae | reverse complement strand
ATATATATATATATATTCAATAAATATATGTTTAAATAAATAAATCATGTATCTTTATGCTCAACATTTCGCTAGAATATAGAGCAGTTAATATGTTGATGCCATCTAATGTTTAATGCTTCATAACATGTTTTATGTTACATATATATTTAACTTAAATGTTGACAAAAAAAAAAGTATATCGCAAAATCTGCCAGTAAAATCAATTAGATATTTTTCCAAAATAATTTAGCCCTATAATAAAGGCAATTTTATTACCGTTATTAGGGGTTCTGAAACAGATACCAAAACTGAGTTCAGTTCTCATTAATTAATTAATTAATTAATTAATTAATTAACCCCCTTCATATTATGTCAGATATGTCTATGTTTTGCATTAGAGATGCTGGCGTGTAGTGTAACATCTAGTGACAAAGTAACAGTGTGACTGTAATAAATGCTTGAAAATATTGATAATTAAAGATGGTAAATGTACTGCATTTATATAGTGCTTTTCTAACTTTCCAGCCACTTAAAGCATTGTACAGGTTTGTCTCGCACACACACCCAGTCATACACACACCCCCACACACACACACACAGTCACACACACACAGAATGATGCCGTGCAAGGTGCCACCAACCACCGGGAGCAGTTAGGGGTTGGTGTCTTGCTCAAGGACACCTCGACACTTGGTGAGGAATTAGCCGGGACCGACAGAGTAAAGTAAAAGAAAAACATATGAACCAGAAACAGTGGCTCAGAAATCGAGGTCTAAACTGAACCGTGGATTTAGAGAACGTTACACCCAGTTTATGCTTATTCTGTAATAGTGCTTTTTACTTAATGAGATCCGTATACGAAAAGGGCTTGTTTGTCAAGTAGTCTACAGACCACCAACAACTGCTAACACATTCAATTTGTACTGTTGGTCTGCATGAAACTTGAGGGAATATAATTTATAAACAAAAAAAAAAAAGCATGCGGTGTTTGGAGGGAAATGCTGTTTGTTCCACTGTAGTCTAGCTGTTCCTTCCAGCCACTGGCCCTTTTCTCTCATATCTGACATCTATGAGTTTCTGAATTGTTCTGCACCTGGGTGTTTTCAAAAGGCGGAATGCTACGCCGCCAGTTTTGGATGCATTTCATGTTATGAATATATTTTACTTAAAAGTAGGCCAAATTGCTATTTTAAACATCGTATCGGCCAAGAATTACACAAATGGTGCATCCCTAATAATTATGAATAAACTATGGAGGCCTTAAATTAACAATAACAAAACAAATAGGAAACTACTTTATTAATGCAATTACATTACTGCTTTAAACACAAGCAAGAACAGCAGCCACCAGCAACGTAACAGGGAAACCATTGTTGTAGGCACAAAAAGAGGCAAGGCCGTCAGGCAGGGAGAAGAAAAGGAAAAGTTTCCAATCCCAACAAAGCCAGTAGTCTCCACCCACCCACTGACCAACCGTCCCTCCTACCTCACACTTAGGGGGAGGAAATGATGCAAGCACCGTGGAACTCCTGAGTGAACGAAGAGCCAGAAACAGGATTTAAAGGATGATAGAGGAGAGCACACAGCAGACTCCCGTAAAAGGAAGAGAGAACTCCCAATGAATCTGTTCAGTACAAAACTGACGGTCTTCAGACTCCCACACAGTTCACTCATAGCTGGTAAATGATTAACTGTCTTCCAGACTAAATGTCTAGGCCTCCCAGGAGTAAGACACGTACATCACTAATATAAAGCCTACATTCAAAAGGGAATTCCAAAAGATTAGATTGTACGATGCGGCATGTAGTGAAGGATCACTGGAAGCCCTGCACCCTATAGATGTTTATGCTTCTATGAGTTGGAACCATAGGTTGGGACACCCCTAAAAAGGGCAAATTATATAAAAATACCCAAAGCTTAAATTTGCTTAAAGTTTGCGTAAAGCAGACTAGGGCTGGCCCCAAATATTCGATTATTCGGGTATTCGTTTGTATTCAGTTTAAATATTGCGATTCAAGTATTCGTTTTTCCACATTATGCATGCATGTTTTCCAATTTATCCCTACTGTCTCCATGTAAACCCACATGTTGAAATGTAATTGCATGCCCTACACTGTGTTATACACACATTTGATTGCAACTGGCTCTGTTTGTAAGAAGAGAGCGAGGCTATTCATTCAACACACAAGTATTAGAAACCTGGTATTCGGGACAGCCCTAAAGCAGACATACATTTGTGTTTTGTGTTCGTCACATCACAGAAAAAGTTCATATTAACCACCCAGCCAAATTTGAATGAATAAATAAAGTCGCCAAGTATATAAAATGACATTTCAAAAGCGTGAAAATATAACCATAATTATCTGTTCTCAAGCCCTGGGGGTGTGTCAGCAGAAGGCGCTGTAACCACATCCATCGCGTATTCTATGGCAAACTCCAGAGTTGTGTTTTCACTTTAAATCCTCAGACCTGGCCATATGTACGTCTTTTTCATAATGGCCACCGGTATATTACTTTTAACGTTCAGCAGTTAGTAGGGGTGTAACGGTTTGGAAACAGAGACCGAACCCGCGATAACAACAACAACAACAAATAAGTCTATTCAAAACTTACGCTGGCGGTGACAGCCATAAGGGACCATACAATTAATTAATAAGGAAGTACATTTTAAACTAGATACATCTTCATCTAAATTACAGAGATGTTTAATAAACTGTGAAAGCTAGTACTAAGATAACAGTAAAGTAGTAGTAAATTATGTAGTTACCTACATAGTAGTGTATAACCTAGTGTAGGTTATATGAAGTAGACTAGTAGGCAAATAGTAAGTATAGTAAGGTATTTTTTATCATGTAGAATAAACACACACCAGTCAATCCAGTAATGACTGAAGCCAAACAGAGGTTTCAGACTAGAAGAAGAAAAAAAAAAGGTACAGTCAGTTTGTTTAATTTTGCCTTACTTGCCTAAGGTTTATTCTTAGAGTTTATTTTATTATGTTTGTTTGTTGTATTAAATTACTAGAATGGACAAAGTTAATGTAATTTCAATGCAAGAAATCGGCTTTGAGTATTTTTGTAGTCTGGTGTAAACTGCAATCCATGCAAAAAAAAAAGATAGATTTTTAATTTCAGCTATTATTTATTATTATTAAATCGGTAGATATTTGGTATTTCCCACTAAATCGTTCAAAATGTTATTTATCAATAAAACCATTTGCTTGATTACCATGCTGAACACCTCACTGTAAATAGCCTAACAACAGCCAACATGAACAAGTAAGTCCATGAACCAGTAACATGGGTTTGTTTTGCATCAACTATAAACTTGCAGAAGGCAGTGATAGGGTTCCTTTGCGTGGTGTGCAAAGGAACGTGAAAAGAAAGCAAACATGGCTGAGTGGACCTGTTCCACTTCACTGGACTGCATTTAAAAAGGACGAACGCTATCCCCTCGAAAAAGGGTACTAGAGTCTGCGACTCTGCGTGGACCCACTCCACTTCAGTAGAGCCGTGCCCGTGTTTGCTTTGTGTCAGCTTCACGTGACTTTAGTGGTTAATATCTAACACACTTTAGAGGTGAGATGGGGTCATCTTTAACAGAGTAGTGACCAAAGTTTTGGTCAATCAGTCATGAGGAGTGCTGCAACCAAATGCAGCCATGTCTCGTTGAAAGATGACCCCCAGAACCTGCTAATCACCCACCTAGTCTTGCAGCTGTGTTTACCTTAGAGAAAGATGGGGAGGTCACAAAAGGGTTCTTAATAACAAGAGTGATCAAGCCAGGTTGCCATGCTGGTACAATGACCCCTCCTGTAGAGAACACACAGGCCTGGCCAGCATGCCATTGAGGGTTAAGAGGACCTAGGTCACACAGACACTGATAAAGCCACCAGCACTTTAGTATACACACTGCCATATGAACCGCAAAAAACAATTTACTGTAGGATCTAGGCAATGCCAGATGTGCATTAAAAACACAAAGAAACCATGTGACACTCCACATTAGGGATGTCACGCAAACCGATACTTCGGTATAAAGTCGATGCCAAAATTCAGAAAACATGACGGTACTCATTTTAGTAGGTACCGGAGATGCAAACAGTGCCTTCGAACTTTCCAGCAAAGCTTGGGTAGAAGCGCAAGTTATGTGTCTTATTTTTTATCAATCAGTGCTGTTATTAGGACGTTGCATTGTAGAGGGGCCATAAACAAATTATTAAAATGAATGCTAGGCGCTGGCAGTAAATGGACTGTAAAGTAAAATTATCTATATTCATCTAATTGAACTGGTTAAGATCGGGAACCTGCTTGTCGGGTTTAAGAAAATCTAAAACCGTAATCAGAATTGGCCAAGAGAAATGCAAATGCCACATCCCTGGCTAGTTTGTTATTTGTGGACTAACTTGGACAACATTATGCTATCCAGCTACAGATTTGGAAATGATTCAATATCATAATTCTGTACCACCGATAACAGCTGACCAGACACAATGTTATGACCAGAGCAAAACGGGTGCCATGAATTCAAATGTTAGTCACCTGGGAGTATTATAATCATCACCAACATTGGTATTTTTTCCAAGTTGCTATTTTAACAGTATCAGCACAGAATTTCTAAATCAAATACCAGTGACACTAAATTGACATTTGGCAAATCAAATGATTTAAATGATGAAGTTATTACTGGCTACATGTCAATATTTGTATTTACCTGTACCTGGCATCTGATCCACCTAAAGCAATTTGGAGGGCAGCAGCAAATGTGTCATAATGCCAAACCTAACATGACATGACATTATGTTTCAGCAAGGAGGAGTATTTATCTGAAGATCACTGTTATCATAAACACTACACTCACGGACTGGTATAAAAGCGCTATGCAGGGAAAACACAAATATGACTGTCGATACAGCTGACAACTTTGATGGATACCATCGCTAGCCTATTACTTGCAGAAGTGACTGGTGAGTCCAGTTGTCTTTTGCTGGCGTTAACACCAGGGACCATCTGTGAACTCCCAAAGCTGTTAAAACTCAAGAATTCTTCAACATGCAAACGAGTTGCGATCTGAATTGTAGTTACACTTCTTGAGACATCATTATGAACCCGGGATATAACTTAGAACAGAGTGCTTTGGAAGACTATATACGGTAGTCATAATTTCCCTTAACCAGATTTAAGGTCTAGTTGCTTAGTAGCTAAATCTGCTACTAACTCTCTACATTCTCCAATATAAGAAATACAATTATTAGCATGATTGATTGTTAAAGCTACACAGCGGCAATCAATATTTTACTCAATGTACTGAGCTGTTGTTTTGGTTGTCATTGTCTGACCTTACTGACATTTACACATCGATTCACCTGTTATGGGCTCTGATTTGCTAAACACCACTTACAATTTAACTTACTCTGTATGTGAGACTGCTGATACTGGATCACTAAGAACATCTAATTTCTGACACTTGACAGTCATCCTTTTACCACCTAACAGTCTGTAGGCCTACAATTTAAATGTAAAGCATCTTTAGGTTTATAGAAATATAAATGTATACTAGTGATAACAAGATATGAGGAATGGACTGAGTGGCATCAATTTACAAGTGTTGTTTCGCTCTCATTTCTGTATTCAGATTTTTTTTTTTCTACTGGTGGTTATCCACCAAATCATGTCTTAGTAACATTTCTAAGAAAATCAGCCTGACATACCTTATTTTCTCAGGCGCTCTGATGTGTGTTGACTGTTAACACACAAATAAGGAGAGAGTACGGTATACTTCACATTGGATTGAACGTCTTGAAAATGTAAAAAGGTAAGCATTTACTGTGGTTATCTACTACTGCAGATCAGAGTAGCTATTAGTAATCACTAAACGGCGTGGCCAGTGGTATGGCACGTAAGCGTTGACAAGGTATGTAGACTAGATGGCTAATAGTACTACCAACGTTGTCTGGATCATTATAGGTTGCCGTGCAATTATTTATTATACACCCTAAACTTGAACTAGACAGTGCTATCCATGCTTCAATGTGAGATGTATTTTTTCCAAAAGATTTCAGCCTGTCCTAATATAAATAGTTATGTCGGTCAGCTAACGTTAGCAAAAACAGTTAACGTTAGCGGCTAGTCAGCTTAGCTAGAAAGGAAAAATAACGTACCGTCTGCTGCTAATAACACTTGTTCCGAACAACACAAAATAAACAGCCGCTTCAATTGCCAAGTTGCCTTTGGTGGTATCCTTCACTCTGTTGGTGACTTTTAAAGTTTCCTTGACGATACCAACACTTTATTTTTCAGTCGTCAGTCCCACCTATGTACGGTATTCCGTTCTGTACAAGGGCTCCTTCAGGGTTAGCTCTGTTGTTCGGTGCTCTCGTTCAGTCTCAGAAATTCAAATCACATCGCGAGATCTTGACTTGACAAAGGTTACTTTCGATCGTAGTGTTTCGCACAAAAGTTAACATTTTATTACATTTTACAAGTACGTTAGCCTATAAGCAATACTGGTTAATTGTCTATAACACTAATATAGTATAATTAATGTTAATTATACAAATATAAGGTTATGCTGTAGTATGACTCTAATGTAATATGCTACTTTTTTCACTTTTGATATATATGGAATTCTATCGTTTTGTCGTTTTTGTTAGCAGGTGACCTACGTAAAGGTAAATGTGGTTTTATTGTCACTTACACATACATATAGCGAAATACATCCTCTGCATTTAACCCATCCCTCAAGGAAGCAGAGTGACGTCTATTGTAGGATATTATTATGTATTATTGTATTATAGTATATCTGTCTCCATATCATAGGCTAGTCATAAAATCTAAAATATCAATAATTTGCATTAGGGCTACATTGATTATGTTATTCAGCCTACGTGATTGACTTTAGAACCTTTCAAGACTAAATACAGATCAAAGTCACACCATGTAATAGCCCATACCAATAGCAGATTACTATAAAACAGACAGATACTACAAAACAGTAAGGATTAAGGCAAATTTGTTCTGTATGTTTGTCAGCATCATCTCAATAAACACATGAAGGTGACCCATTATTTCAAATACCTGGTTATTGCCATATTGTCATATGTTCATTAACATTTTACATTATGCATATAACAGAAATCTAGGCTAAAATAAGACAAGCAATTATGAATAGGCTGATGAGTGTGCACTGTTGATCAACACATACATAAATATGTTCACTCCTGAGTCCTGAATAGGTCTACTACATCTGTAAACATGATTTCACATTTAATTATACAATATGAATTATGCAAGATAAACTGTACAATTAGGCTACTTTGACAAAGCTCCTCCCTCAACTCGCCCAAACTGGATTGTCTAATGAATTCCGAGTTTTGGATGGAAGGGCTAGATGGCTGTATCATGTTATAATAGTCATATTCTGGTCCAGCCTAAACAAGACCCTATTTTAAGTCTGGAAGTGTTGTGTTGGATTGTTGAGAGAGACATTGGAAGAGCCTGCAATTCCTATGAAGTCTAACCTTATTGAGCAAGTCTGGCTTTCCTGCCAGGTTTATCTGGTTTAAGGATGTACACATGCAGGCTGGTGGACTACAAATTGACATAAAGGGGTTATCATATAAATTGATCTTGGAGTAGGCTATATTTTATTTGAACAGTATAGGCTACAGTGCATAGGCCAATCGCCTAATGCAAATAAAGACTGGTTTGTAAAATGTAGGCCTATTCTGGTTCCAGTTTGAAGCATAGTCTGTGTTTTAATAAATTAAGACATAATATTATATTCATAGTTATTAGCATAACACTGATCACCATCAAGTTTTAAGTATATGGAAATAAATGTAAGCTGTGGGAACAGGAAGTATTTAGCTAGTTAGTCAACAGGTGGACACTGTAATGAGCATGCATATAGGGTTATCGTGCTTTTATTGCACTTGCAAGAGAGCGCATGCATTAACGTTAGTACGGTATCACCAAGCTCTAGCAGATGACCAGTGCCACCTACAGGCCAGCATGTGTGACATATCCCATCACATATCAGTGGTATGAGCAGCAATAAAATAAATCCGATATATTAATGTCAGGTTAACTCTGGTAACAGACATATTCAAACATAGCCTATTCCTGCTGGACAATTATAGCATTGTCAACGGAAATGTGTTAGTAGTAATGCTATAGCTATATTGCTCATTTAACTTTCAAAAACAAATAGCCTATAATCTTAACATCACGTTGAAAAAAGTTGATGCGCTTTGGAATAGTTTTGTCTAGAGCAGAGTTCCTTTATGCTACGATTAAATGATAAAGTTGGTATTTAATTATCAAGCATTTCCAAGAGTGTAAAACACGCCAAGGTCGTTCTGCAGCTTTTTCACATCCCAGTGAACAGCGAGTTGCTGTATGGCGACACGTGGTGGCAATATTGTCTGCTACTAGTTTACATTCAACGACATTATAAAAATTACAGCATTTACCTGTTCTTAATAAAGTTAATCACAATTCTGGCAACAACGAAACTTAGGGAGGGATCCTACACTGACACGTCTTCCTAATCACACAAACAGAATAGACACAATCGAACTGTGCTCATGTAACTTATGTAACTATGTAACTATGCATTATTAGTGCCAGAAACGTGGTCTTTGTAATGTCGTACTCACATTTGTTTGTAAATGTGAAAATGTGTACTTTTTCAAGCTCGTACAATGGTATTTTAAAGTAGGGTTGCAAAATAAAAATGTACTTACATTATGCTTATTAGCTTGCAAAAAGTCACATTTGCCAAACCACTTGTGGCAGGAACGTCTATTTACAGGCACATTAAAACCACAAGCATAGCGTTTTTGCACTATTGTAATTCATATGCAGAATATTAACCGGTCAGAAACGAATGCATGAATATTTTTTCTGAGTTTATTACAGGCAGTAGTTTACGATACAAATTACTTTTCAAAATGCTCAACTATCATCTCATTACACATCTGATAGTCTGAGCAATGACAGTAAAATGACATAAAACGGAATGCATTCAAATTTATTATATCCATTTTCTGTATTTTGCTATTTTTTAAACACTTATTTTTTTTTTTAAATTCAAGGTCTAGTCAAACCATCTCCAGACCTGGCAAAGTCAATTGTGTTGTATTTTTTAAGAAATAATTTATCATTTTGCGATGTTTTCAGAGTTTTAGATTTTTCAATGTTTAATTTTTTTTCTCTTTTTCATCGGTGAAGCAGGTTTCAAAATGCTCAATCTGCAAGAGAAAAGAAAAGAGTTTTAGTAATAATCCAGAAAATGAATTTCCCCACCACAATAGTTCTTAACAGAGACACCCCACCTCCTTAGACGCTAGGAACGCCAGCAGGGGTGGTGGACTTCTGAGCAGCCTCCTTGGCCTGATGGGCCTGAAGCACAGCAACAGCCTCATCCACCTAAAACACAAACACCTGGTCAACCACTGCTACCGCTACTTTCGTTATTACATTAGAAAGTACACAAGGAAAACATGATAAATGACAATGCTCATCCAACTTCATAATCATGCTAGCAAACCTTGGAGCGCAGTGACTCGGGTGACTCCAGCATGTGGAGCAGCTCTGAGTTGTCGATCTCCAACAGCATGCCGGTGATCTTGCCTGCCAGGCTGGGGTGCATGTTCTGAATCAGGGGGAACAGGCGCTCACCTGATATGAGGCAAAACAAGAAGGCACGACATTCAAACGATCAGACACTCAGGAGACCAGTCCTCAACACAAGAGCAGAGAGCAAGTGGGATTTCACCAAATCTGACCATGTTCCACTGTCTCCGTCAGTCAGACGTGTCTGAACACCATGATAGTACTATAATAGACTACATGGCTTGGCTGTTGTGTCAGTCACAAAACACCTCACCGGACTCCATTCAATCTGGTCCATAAAGCAGACATAATGCAGACCCAACGTACCCACAACATTGTGTATAATCAACTAACCCAGCATCTGCTTCTGTTCCTGAGGAGGGGCAGCAGCCAGCATGGAGGCCGTCAGGGGCTCCTGTCCTTGGACATGCACCGCAGGCTAGAAAACAAACCAAGAAGCCCTGTTGCATTAGTGTCCGTCCCCAGAGTAGCGAGAGCACAGCTCAACTGCCTGTGCCCGTCTACGTGACACAGGAGCCAGGCCTGCATGCGTGGTGTGACAGTCTACCTGCTGCATAGCGACCTGTGGCTGGGAGGCCATGTGCTGCTGGGGGTTGCGCACCCCGGCCGCGTACTTGTACTGGGGCATGGCACGCACTGGAGCGGGAGCGGCTGAAGCACTGGCAGGTCGCTGACCCAGGGCCTGGGTGGCTGAGGGGAGAAAAGACACCTCAACGATAAAATTCAGGCATGGACACACTGTCTACTGTTGGGGACAACACAACAGCTGCTGCAATACTCACGCATACGCTGGGAAGTCATCATGCGTGGGACCTGGGTGGCGGTGGGCCGCATGGTGTTGAAGGTCTGAGGTCTGGGGGCTGATGGACGCATGGCATTGGGCATGTTCTGGAAGTCTGGTGGAAGAGTCAATAGGAACATCATAATCCACACACATACCATCGTGTGAAGTAGAAAGGAAACAGCCAATAAATAAGCCATGCTGTTGGGAACAGCAGTGCTACTTACGCTGGGGTCTCACGCCCTGAGTGGCCCAACGGGGGCTGGGGCGGAGCTGGGCCAGCTGGTTGGCAGAGTAGTATGCAGCACGGTTCTGTGCCTGAGGAAGACAAGGACCAAAAGATGTGCTAACCACAGTAAGGAACTACCTTACCTACTGGTTAAACCTGAGCACCCCTTCTTTACCCAAGTGCACTAGAATTGCTCACTAACAAAAACTAGGGCTGTCGCGATAACCGCATAATTGGAATACCGCGGTGTTGCTAACCCAACCGCAGGCCGTGGAAAGCAACTGCCGGTACCGCAAACCGCACTGTTT
>JAODTR010000008.1:667149-680141 GCA_025399935.1 Amblyopsis rosae | reverse complement strand
CACGTTGTCTATAAATGCCCCAGAATCACACTATTTCAGAAGCTCTGCGCAACAAACTTGACCATTCAAAACAAAAAAATGACGATAATATCACAGACCACAGTATTGGGGCACCCTTAATCACCGCAAGGACATTTTATTCACCGCGACAGCCCTAGCAAAAACTGATACAAATCATGTAAAAATATAAAATAAATACATTGATTATGATTATTCACTGCAGCGCATTACCTGAGGAATAGCAGCCATGAAGTAACCGGAGGGTGGGGCCGGCTGGTAAGGGTTCAGGACTGGGTTGGGCACGGCACGGACTGTGGCCATTCTCTGCATGTACTGATTGGTTAGGTGGGCCTGTCGCTCCTCCTTGCGCTGGGCGAGCGCCACATACAGTGGCTTGGTGGCAACGATGCGGCCGTTCATCTCCGTCACTGCCTTCGTTGCCTCCTCGGGGGAAGAGAAACAGACGAAGCCGAAGCCTTTGCTGCGGCCGCCCTCCATCATCACCTGGACAGGACGAGATCAATTAATACACGACAGTACCTTAAAACTATTCGTTATATTGAAGTTTTTATGTCATAAATCTAAATGCTCCTTTGCAATCATGAACCTCTGGAAGCTACAGTCTGGAAGTAGATGAAATGGTCATGAGGCTTTATTGCCCATTGATGAAGATTCAAGGCCTACCATTGAGTAAAAGATTTGTTACCACGAGACTCACCTTTGCACTCGTTATGGTCCCAAAGGGAGAGAATTCTTTGCGCAGGCGCTCGTCATCCAAGCCATCATCCAGGTTCTTCACATACAAATTGACACCCTGGTATCTAGTCATGCGGTCCTGTTTCATCTGCTCAAACTTGCGCTTGAGTTCATTCTGGCGCTCGCCCTTCTTCTGTGCACGGCCCACATATACCTGCCTGCCATTTAGCTCTTTGCCGTTCATGTCATCTACCGCCTGCAAAGAAACAGCAGCAATTATTGGCATCCGTGACCAGCATGGGATGGGCTGAGTAAGCTTCAGCCTGGGCCTCATGTACCTTCTGTGCATCCTCATGCCTCTCGAAGCTAACAAAGCCAAAGCCTTTGGATTTGCCACTGTCATCAGTCATAACACGGATACTGAGGGCAGGTCCTAGGAAACAATACACATTCATTAAGACAAACAAAGACACATATGGAAGAATTTTAAATGGTAACTTAAAAATTAGAAACGAATCTTACTCTCACCGTATTTTCCAAACATCTCCTTTAGCTTCTCGTCGTCCATGTCCTCTCCGAAGTTTTTGATGTAGACATTTGTGAACTCTCGAGCACGGGCACCAAGCTCAGCTTCTCGTTCTTTCCGAGACTTGAAGCGGCCGACAAATCTGTTGCATTGACGACAAAATAGGGGCAGTGTGCACAAAGGCTGAAAATCAGTTTAAAAGTAGAAGATTTGACTTTAAACTAATTTTACAAGAAACTTTTTTATTTTGAAAACAGTATTATTGTATATGACACAATTTAAAATTTACAGCTCTGAACTACAGTATCTGTCTGTTCCATCTGGGTTAATAGTAATTAATATAAAATCACATAACATCATTCAGGAATAAACCAAGAGTTAAATTAGTGCACGATGCAGTTTAACTCCCTTGACACTCATGACAAGAGTCTGACATCAATGTTAAAGTAGACTCACATCATGTATGTATAAAAAGGTATAGGCCCACTTACACTTTTCTGTCATTGAGCAACATGCCATTCATTTTCTCGATGGCACGCTCCGCTGCCTCATGGGTCTCAAAGTGCACAAAGCCGTATCCCTTTGAGCCATTCTCATCACAAACCACCTTGGAGAAAAACGTGAGCATAAAAACAATCTCAAAACATGCAATGCAAATCAAAATACTATTCTGCCAATCAAAGTCACACCAGTGCAATGTTAAAGCATGCATGCATAGCTCCAGTGTAGTTGTGGAGAGAGCAGTTAGCACAGGATAATCCCTAATCTACCTTGCAAGAGAGGATGTTTCCAAAGGCAGAGAACGTGTCATAAAGGGCCTTGTTATCAATAGACTTGTCTAGGTTCTTGATAAAGATGTTGCCCACGCCGCTCTTTCTCAGGGAGGGGTCACGCTGAGACCACATGATTCGAAGGGGTCTGCCTTTGATCACATCAAAGTTCATGGTGTCTAGAGCACGTTCAGCTGGAAAATTAAATAGCATTACATTTAAAAGGCATGATATTGAACATTTGATTACCGTGAAACTATTCAGCAGCACTCATTTCTCAAAATAGTTTCTTACAAAAATTCTACTGCATTGGCTTCTGCAGCGATAATAAATACACGTTAATGTTTGACAATATAAAAGTGTTTCATATATTTGGCCTAATTTAATTGCAGTTTGACAAAATGCTACCTTTCAGTGGTTAATTATTGAGGGTAAAAAAAACATTGCGCCGTGGTTGGGTTGGACAAAATAAAAACCATTACAAAGTGAAACAGTCAACTGATCAATAATCTCGTGACTAGTACATGGCCCAGAAGTCGTGACTGGGCTACTAAAGGATGCCATCACACGTCTTTTATCACATAGATAAATCTAATTACCGTAAACATAATAATGAAAAACCTGGTTGTATGTAATTTGAAAATGTCGCTATATTTACTCGTAGAAACCTACCATCCGCTGGCTGTTGGAAATTCACATAGGCATAACCAAGGGACCGGCGAGTGATCATGTCCCTGCATACTCGGATGGAGAGGATAGGCCCAGCCGGGCTGAATTTCTCGTAGAGCATGGCCTCGGTAACATCTTGATGCAGGTCTCCGACGTAAAGGGAGGCCATGGGGTAGCTGGGCGCGCTAGGATTCATGACTGGCGACGAGTGTCCTTAGAAATATTTACTAAATTGGCTTAATATATAGCTACTTGGCAAATGTCTCACGATATCAGTTATCAATATAGAGTTCGTATTAGTTGCTTCAATATTCCAGAGAGCTTGACCGAAGGACTACTAGATGTGAGATAGATAGCAACGTGGGCTAGTTAGCTTGAATAACGTTAAGTCGTACGGTAGTGTGGCCTAGCTGAAAACGCTCGCAAAACTCTAAAAATCCTTATCTGTATTTATTTCACGGTCAGATAACAATTCACCAACCGACAGATAAAATAAAAACTGAACGACAGCGACCTTTTAAACTGAAAATTAAATCAGTAGTTAACAATATAAACCGCTAACGTTAATCACCCACGCTTTCAACAATGATGCTAACTGACTAGCTTGCTAACGTTCTTCTCGTTGCGTCCTTAAATTTGCTGTCTTTTCCCGTTGCTTGGTTTGCAAATCAAATCCTGCTTCACCGATTTTTTTTTCTTATAAAAATATGTCTGCGTTTGTACCCTAGCTTTTGGTTTGTTTCATAATAATAAAATGTGTGCCGAGACTAGCTCCGGAGCACACCCTACGCAGACGAATTACAGGAATGAAAGGAAGGACGTGTAGATTGCCGGTTCGAGTCGAGCTAACAGCGCGTTGATACCCGAGGGTGACGTCACCATATAACGATTCAGTGATTCGCACAATTCACGATTCTAGAATCATACATAGATATTTTGTACACGTACAAAGGCTACATTTAGTGTGGATGATGCCACCCTTCGTTTCATCAGCTGAAACCAATAGGTGGTCAAATTAATGTGAATATTTATTTCCACATCCAGTAGGGGGTAGGCTACAGAGAACTAGAAAACGCAAAATGACTGCATCCTTCCTTGGTTGTTCTGCCGCATGGCTACAGCCTGTCTGGAGTCATCTATCCATCTGTCAGTAACATTTCATTTCATTGAGTTTTTGTGATGCAATTTTTAACACTGCAGTTTAGTATGGATCGGTTAATATCGAATAACCCCGATTTTATGAGCTGATACCATTTGCCTTTGAGAAATGGCCAACATTGCTAGGACCCTTGCAGTTCATACGTTTCGCAGGTCTCGCAAGGCTATCGATATTGACGAAATCTAGAGATTATACATTAAATGACAAAGGTTAATGCTAGTGATCAGTTCACCCCAAATGTTAATACATTTGCTAGTCTACTACCGTTGGCTAATCTAATAGTCTGCTTGTGATACAAGTGGTCTATTTCTCTGATATTCATCGTTGACCTTGTGTGAATTTGGTTTCTTCAGCTCGACATTCTTCTGCGGTAGCGTTACAACCTAACCCACATCCTGCAGTCTCATGGCACTATGGCAGACACACCCAAAACACAGCATGGAAGGTCTATGAAAGTCCTTTCAGGTGCTTGTTAGAGAAGTGGAAATTAGTGTATGGTGCTCGCAAGTGTAGTCTTTGATAGTTGGGTGAGGAATGTTGGTATGGATTGATGTCTATGGCAAATGTCTCCACTTTGTACAAACCTTTATTAACAAAGTTTTAAGAGGATTCAGTCACACAACTATAAATGATTGCTTAAATAATTGCTCTCTGCCTAACACGACCTGCATACTTCTAACAATTAATCTATATCTGAAGCTGACCATAGAAAATAAATAATTTTCAGTTAAACCCAATTGGTGCAAAATAGTCACATCCAGCTAATTTTTTTATTCCCAAATAGGCAGTGGACACATTAAACCTTTAAATTATTTTTTTATTCCACATACATGAAATTACATATTTCCCTCCAAATAACAGTTATGCTTGGGTGTTCTGTATGAAAAATTCAAAGACATGAACAAAGCTAGCCAACCTGACAAACTCCCCATACCGCTCCATTTACTAACTACTTCATAGCCACATGCATTTTAGGCAGGTATCAAAATAAAATCAAAATTAAAAAAACCCTAATTAGAATAAGCACTATCTAGATTAGCACATGGGGGAACTCTGTACTGCTCTGCCATTACAAAAACAGTGACAGCAATAAGCTTGTGTGCTCTTTTGTTCTTAAACGTATCTATACCTCGTAATTGATACATAGAAATACAAATGAGGGTTACCCGAAAACAAAAACTAAATAAAGGACTCCAGAGTTCAGCAAGTGACAGTAAATGGAATGTAACCTTTTCTGGTCTTGTTCTCCAGCGATCTGCCATTCTTCCCTCCCACGGTCAGTTCTCTAGCTACGTATGGACTAAAATCTGCTCCTCAGATGTGAGGAGCCTGGCTCCCATATTGTGAAACCACAGATGTAAAGTATTGTCAGGTGATGGCGTCAATCAAGCACAAGACTGTTAACTTGGATAGAGTACAGATACAGTATAACTGTTATCAGCCATTAAAATCTCAACCTGCTGAGCTCGACACTTGTTGAGAACCTTGCTCCCACCCCCCTCCCACACTGATAGTCACACCCCTATAGCGTCCTACACACAAACACAGGAGGCTAGCAACCCCAAACACCTGTCCCCTCTCAGACTACCCTCCCCTACCCAACGCCAAACTTAACTATTGCATCCCCCCGTACAATAACTACCAAATAAGAAATAGTATGCAAGTGAATGGCGGCGAGAGGAGAAGTCTAAAAACAAGAAAGGGTTGGAGAAAGAAAGCTGGATGTTGATGAGGTGGTCTTGATGAAGATGTGCCGGGCGATGACAGGCAGACGTGGATGACTAGGGGGTTCTGTCTCAATCTCTGGGCTCCTCCGCATCCTCACCATCGCCCTGGTTGTCAGAAGTCCACAGCTGATAAAAGGGAGGGAATAACAAGAGGGAAAGTAGTAGGGGTAGAAGAATAGAATTGGTTAACAAATCACCATTTCCACAAAGTCAACAGCAATCATCAGGATGAATAAATATTTAATTGTATAAACCAGTACACAATAAAATGATTAACCTACTACAAATAACTGACATACATTAGTAGACTATTGTTTCAAATGGCCATGGCCTAGTAGTCAGAATAATAGGTATAATTGCATTATATTAATGAATGTTGATTTAAAATCACCTTACGCCTGTTAAGTAAATGACAACTTACTGTCAAGTTGTCTCTCAGTAGCTGCATGATCAATGTACTGTCTTTGTATGAATCTTCACTCAGTGAGTCAAGCTCTGCAATCGCATCATCAAAAGCCTACACAAGTCAAAACAGAGAAAAAGAACAGTGTCTAAATACAAACAGGACAATAGTGCTAGAAATGATTGATGAAATTCAGCAGTCAAATCTAGCCTAAGAGCAGCCTGGCCTGTCTTTACCGTCTTGGCCAGCTTGCAAGCCAGCTCAGGTGAGTTGAGGATCTCGTAGTAGAACACAGAGAAGTTGAGGGCAAGGCCGAGGCGAATGGGGTGTGTGGGCTGCATGTCCTTCTCACTGATGTCAAAGGCTTGCTTGTAGGCTTCCTGTGAGTTGGCAATGATGGCTGAATGAGAAAGAAAGTGGAAATTGGACCTTTAAAGTAATGTGTGTGAATCACTTTTCAAAATACATTTTTTCATTATAAAGTACATGTTCATCTCTACAAGGACAAGCTATAACAACAAAATACATTTTCCTCAACACTACTGCTAATCCTCCCATGTAATACTGAGCACTATTTTTCACTGTTGCCTTGGAAACTGTTCAAACAGACAGAACACACTGGTAATAGCAGCCTTGAAAGCAACATCATCTTCCTGTACTACGCAACTCAACACTGAGTAAATGTAGTAAAATGTTGTCCAATAAATACATTTTTATTTAAATAAGTCCTTGTATAGCCCAACAGTGGAGACAGGCAATTATTTAATAAAATTTCAATGCACTATTACAAGAAATCAACACCAGGACACAAGTCATATTCTGGAGCTTTCGCCATTAATTATGTGGACACTTCACTGTAGCTAGAGCTACATTCAGTAATTTGACATTGGTTTCCTGTTTGCAGATGGGCTCAATGTGTTGTCTATAACAAGCAATGGCACTTCTGTTCCCAAATGAAAACACCCAGGCTCCCTTAGTTGTGAGCCTCTATTTCTTTGGATAATCATTAAACAGCACATCTGCTGACATAGCACATTATTAACCAATTAGTGGCAATCAAATTATAAACAAGTTTCTTTTCAGTATTCTACATACTGGTTGTAAACTTGGATACTGTAGAATCTAATGACTTTCCCTAAAGACTTGTGGTGACATGGAGGTGATAAACTGATGACTAATACCAGGGATATGCCAGTGGACACACCTCTCAGAGGGATTCAAAGGGCCCCAGTTTCAGTTGGGTGTGGAACAGAGACAGACAGCTAGCAGGGGTTTTGGAGCACAAGGTTTCCTTATACTTGTTACAGAAGCTAGATAATTACTGTACGAGTTACAGGGTGCATTCTTTTTACATAGTAGGCTAATAATACCCTTTGAGTCCAATATTTGGAGGAAACTGCTTTACAGGTATTTCTGTAAAAAGTACATGACTTCTGAAGCTGATAAACAGAACAAAAATGCCAGAGAAAACTAATACCACAGATTTTATTTTTTATTATTTAGAAATTTCCCCATTTTGTCATATTCGTTGTATTGATTAAGTAGAAATGAGACAAGTTAGCACCTGCTCTCTGAAGACAGACAAGACATGCTGCTCCCCTACTGTAACACACAGGAAGCAGGACCACACCCTTTACTCTGGGTTTATTCACCCTCCCAGCACTGCCATGTTTATGTCTGGCTGGCCTGCTACTCTTGTATGACAACATGCATTGCCATGTTGTATATTTGGTTGACAGTTAACTTTTGTGCAGAGCAAAGAAAAATGAAGAGGATGTGTGCCTAGTATTTTATTAGATACATTTTCTTACTGTAACAATAAAACTGTAGTTTAATTTGCTACACAAATATCTTGTCCCAAGAGGTGTGGACATAATACTTTCTTAAATATGTAAATATGTTTCTAGACATGCAAGAAATCTATATTAAAAAGGTTGCTGGCCGGGTCATTCTAATTCAAGTATTATGTTTGCACATCCAAAAGACAAGATTTCAATGTCATCAGTTCCTTTAATGGTATTCTGGCACAAGATCAAAGTTTGACGTGGAAAGCGGAAACAGAAACTAGACATTTCAAATCATATCCTGAAGTGGTCAATTTATGAATGAGGGAACAGGATGGTAATTTCAAATGAGACAAAAAGAGAGATAAAGAAGAAGTAAAATAAAGAGCTTCAGATTTTGACTTCACATTAATGCTGTCAGCCTCCAGTTTTTATGCAATACAATGTGCTCTCACCATGTCCATTGATCTGGACAGCAGGAAACCAAACACATTCAGAAAACACTGGACATATAAGATAAAGCAGACATTTCTAATGTCTAATACCCAATTAGCAGAAGGTTGGGTATTGCATTAACACCACATAATAAAAACCATTCCTCCCAACAGAAAATTAAGAACATTCAAACTTACAGTTCTTCTCTTCTACAGCCACCTCAGCTAGATAGCGGTAGTAATCTCCTTTCATTTTCAAGTAGAAGACTTTGCTCTCTGCTGGAGTGGCATTGGGAATGAGGTACTTGTCCAAGAGACCCTGGAGAACACAAAATAAGACAAAAAGTGAGAGTATGTATGAATTGCTTATTAAAAGTTACTTGTAGATGTCAAAGTACACCCCACAGTGTTTATCAAAATAAAACAATTACATGTTTTGCTCTCTTGTACACATACACATTTGTGCAAACAGAACATAAGAGATGTTCCTATAGTAATGATAACTATCATTTCCCAATCATTGAAACTCAACACATTTTACTTAGACTAGTCAACAAAAATACTGTCAATGATCACAATCTATAAGGCTAAACAGCGAGAGCATTGGAAAATCTCACTTTATATTGATTCTGTTAAGACTATGTTATAATCATAGAACTATAATACTGCTGCATCAACTGTGTTGATAAACAAATGTATAGTTAAGCCTACTGGTAGAAACAAGCCATTTATGCTAATCATGGCAATTTAAACAGGGAAAAATAGGAGAAAAACAGGAAACCAGATCAAAATTTTTATTTTAAGCTACATTAATTGTAGTTGTACATGGTTAAATCCATAGCAGGGAATATTGCAGATATGTCCATTTTAATACATATTGGTTTTTGATTACTAGCTGGGAATGATGCAGGGGTCATGGTTTTTTATTGTTGCCTCGTTTCGACCCGACCTACCCTCAATCTTTTTATAATTTTTTCATAATATAACCATATCGATATAAACAATATTGTCAAATGATATATCTCTTTTGAAAAAATACCAGTATAAATGAAATACCGATATATTGCCCAGCCCTACTAGGGATGTGGGTCTGGGATATTTTCTAGGCAAGGAGACAGGTAAGACAGGAGCATGAGTGTGGATGACAGTGGGAGGGGGACACATACAGGGAGAGCAGCAGCACTGACAATGGTGGGAGATAGGGCTGAACTATTAATCGTTTTCAAACCAAAATTGCGAATAGAACCAATGCGATTAGCAAATCGCAAAGCACGTGATTTATAGGCGCATCTGACCCACCTTTTTTTGTACTGATTGTATTTGCATGCCATCACCCTTGTTTGACGGTAATTCTAACTAATCAGTGCATTGCTCCTCTAGGTCTACCAGTCATGCTCTGAAATTCAAGACGACTGTGTCCATGGTACATAGCCTACACGGCACGCCGACCAACAACAACACGTGAAACACAAGGAAACACATTCGTGGGAGGTCTGCTGAAAAATTGCCTCTGCTGAGCTAGAAGCAACGTCGGAAAATATAGGGTTATCATGAAGAAAAGCAAAGAGTGGACAACAGACACCACACATCTTTAATTTGAATATAGAGTAGATCCATAACACGTTGTAAATATGTTACATATATTGAACTTAAATCTTGACAAAATAATAATAATAATTGCGAATCAAATCGCAATATATGTCAGAAAAACACGTAAATACATTTTTTTCCACAATCGTTCAGCCCTATGGGAGATTGGGGGCTGGTGGAGGCGACAGCAAGAGAAACGAAGCAAGCCAGGCCAGGCCGCTGAACCCCTGATGAGCTTTCACAGTGCAAGTAGGTCATTCAAAGTCTTGCTCGGCTCCTCAATGCACATGGCACTTGTGGTTGGTGCCCCTTGCAACTTGCTCTTGTAGTAACTTGTGGGGTTGAATTCTTGTGGTTTCTAATTTTGGTGCCATAGATAAAAAGCAGGTCAATGTATCTCAGCACCACCAAGACACCATTAAGCATTTTTCTACAGATTATCAGCATGATGGCCAATGGCCATTCCTCAGGTCTGTGTGCCACAACAGTCTTGTGAGATAGCTATTTTTCCTCCTACCAAGTTAGGCCTCTAAGTAGACATTTGACCCTGATTTGATAGTCAATGTCCAATCAATGATTAAGCAATATTCAAAGATCAAATTTTCATAGTTTGATACCAAGAATCATGTAATTTCCATAACCACTTCCAATGGACGCAGGGACTGAATGGGTTATAGTTGAATATGTTGCGCAACCACACAGACAGGAGCTATTCCTCAAATGAGATTATGATCTGAGTTTATAGCATAGGCCTAGACAGTTTGCTATGTAAAAACTCTAGTTACCTAGAAGTCCACACTTAAGCATATTCAGCTGCTGTCCGAAAAGTAGCCTTTTATTTTTGCTAGCAGGACGAGCCAAGAGCTTTTGCAGTGGCCTGCTTCTTCATTTGACAGAGCGACTGTAAATCTTAGAACGGCCGTTTTGAGTAAATCGTTTGTTGTAATGATATATGCACGATAGGGGAGAGGCACGGGGAAACAGGCAAATGAGAGAAATGTGCATATGTTACCGCACAGTTTGTTTGGTAACACCCCTATGAGGATGTGGCCAGCTACGTGGTACACAAGGCAAGAAACTAATGTTGATTCGCCAGTACACAACCCGTAAGTAAAATTTTATGTTCAACATTTGCAGGTGACCAAATCTGTAAATCTATTTTTTGATACAGTAACTGCAGGCTATCATAGCATTATCAAGAGTGATGTGCACATCAATAACTACATTAGATGAATATAGGCTATTGTTCAGAAACCGTAAACAGATTAGGAATAGGCTGCTTAAATAATGTTTTGTTGATTTACTTAACATAAACATTGCTAATTGATAAAGACGTGCTCACGTGTCATACCGAAATTGTATCCCCTACCGGAAACGGATTGCCGTTTTTGGTACCACGAGTAATAATGTTTTTATCTGGGTCAGTGATCAGTCATATCATACAAAACATTTAACATTACGTCCGTGATAACGATAGAATGTGTCTTTGTTTCATTTTAACGTTTATCGTTTAACCGAATAGCTCATCACTTTGTGATGTTGGTAGCAGCTAGCCACGTATCCATCATAGCCCTGTAGTGGCAAGAACGGCTGCGGTTTCGTGCTATGTAATCCTTCATTCGTTAACCAATACGTGGTTATGGGTACATGGCTGTTTAGCTGGCAAGGATGGCTGCGATGTTGTGCTATAATATAATTTAACCTTCATTCATGAAATGTGCTTAGTAGATACATGGCTGGTTTAAACGTAACACCATTCCTACACAGGGCTGTGTGACCAAGCTTCTGCTGTGTTGTTGACACGAACATCAATGAACTACATTCTGCCGCATGCATCCTTTACTGTAGTCTGGACGGCAGAATTCATGCGCAATATTAACACCTTGAAAACACTGCTGAAATTAAACCATATGTAGTCCAAAACCCATAAAACTATATTCAAACCGCATTTTGAGTAGCCTGCACTGGTACTAGCAGTCGGAGCCTCACTTCAACACAGCTACGTGGAAGTCAGGGCGGGGTGGACAGTGACTTGTTCAATTTAAAGCAACAGTAAATGAAATCAGACCGTTAAGTGGTATTTTCACCTAAGCTTGTCAACTACATTGCATTGAGAAGTCAAGGAACTGTGTCAACAAGCGAAAAAGAGCATGAAATGACTCCTTTAACTTCCCCATAATTCCCCAGACGTGTGTGTATGCATGTATGTGTACACACACACAAACACACATACTCATCCCTGGACATGTCCACTGGGAGGATTACAGTTAAATTACAGGATAACCACAAGGTACAGTAACAAAACTAGCAATTTTGAAATGTTTCCATGAAAGAAAACAAAATGATGTTAAACGAGGGATTCAAGCCAGAGACCCTGGCGACCGTTGTTTAATTAGTTAATCAACACACATTGACATACCGCATGAATTCGCCTTTAACAGTCGAATAGCTGCTGTGTGGCTATTTACACCGTCCCAAATGCAACCGGACGGTTTTTCAAAACATTTCGGCCAGTCTGTGTTCCGGTAGCCTACTTGCACATTTCTTCTTGGTATGGAACTTAAAATGTGTGTCCAAAGAAGAGGTCAAGTCGCAGGTAAGCTACAGTAAATTTATTTTTATACAGAGAATACACACTTTGAGCGTCAATTTCTAGCAAGTAAAACAGAGCAAAACCATTTGCATAGTAGCCTATTGTTCATCTCACTGAAAAAAATAAGTTATGCGTCTTATTTTTCAGTTGGCATACTTCACAGCCAGTCTTTACCGTACCGCGACAGACATGTTGTCTCTGTTTTGATGACTCGCAGTTGGCGACGCAGGGTGTAGATTGTAGATGTCCTACTGGTGGCGACAGTTCTATTACACATGGTCTATTACACATGGTTTGGGCAGTTAAGTTCAAATATATCTTTCCGTGTCTCCTGGCTGCTCCCTGCACCATACTGTTAAACGGAAGCTGCCTCGTAAACACATGACAAACCAGTGTTGGCGGTTAAGGGGCCGTCAACATATTCCTATGACGGCGAGCGCTGGCTTAAAACGTGAGTACATTTAAAATCTGCATCTAAATATACTATAAAATCAGAATCTGTTAAAACCGGAACCGGCCGGTCAGGCTTGACAAAAACCGGCAATCGTAATCGGTCAGAAAAAAGGGGTTGGGTTTGAGTATCTGGGATTTCGTCTTTACCATCCTTTAGAGTTGGGGCTTGGGATCTTGGGCTCCTTCTC
>JAODTR010000008.1:643263-658864 GCA_025399935.1 Amblyopsis rosae | reverse complement strand
ATATTTTTTTTTTATATGAATATATAAAAAAACTAAACATATAAAACTATAGTATATTCTAATATTATATCATATATATATATATATATATATATATGAAAATGTTCCTAATAGTCAAAAATGAACATTGCCTTGAACTTATTTTATTACCTATTACATTCTATCTTCTGTGCCTCTTTCCCTTCATATGTGTCTCTTTTCTCTCTGTGTCCGTCAATCTAGACCATGGCACACTCCTAATAGCACAGTGTATAAATGTCAAAGGAGCTATTCAGCTTGTCAAGGTGTTGACCATTGGGTGACACATTGAGCTGTGTTGTAGTGATTGTGTGTGTGAGAGAGAGAGAGAGAGAGAGAGAGAGAGAGAGAGAGAGAGAGAGAGAGCGCACTGTAGCAGGGGGGGGATCACCCACAGTTGATTAAGTCTTTTTGCCTCCTGCTGTAACAGAAAAAAAAATGTGGTCTCTCCTATTGGCCTGGTAACCATGGCATTTCCATGGCTGCAGTAAAAATGCTTTTTGTTTGTGTCGTGCGTGTCCATTAGAGCTTATATTAATATTATTTAGAATGTAGGAGACAGTTTCATTCCAAATGAGTAACATGGCAGTAGTAGGGTATGGTATTACTATTAGTGAACATCGGTACTATGGTGGTACCACTGGGTCCTGTCTGTGGGCAGTTTGCATGTCCTGCCCTTGTTAATACAGGTTCCTTGGCTATATCCTGCTATTGCCCTTGACTGCATGCAGTGGTAGTAGAGCTGGCATTGCTCCCAAGGCGTGTTTTCACAAGAATCAATAGGATCAATTGTGGCATTAGGTAAAAGCAAATGATACAGTATGTGTGAGCAAACAGGAAGGTTATCTTTGATAGCTTACGGTGCGCTACTCAATTCCACTGCCAAATATCTGTCCCAGCTCACTGTTTATCACTGTTTCAACAAGTGTTGGCGAAGATCTATGATAGTGAACCTCACAGATATGTTAGGAGAGGAAAGAACTGGCAGCTACTCACTCATTTTAACTCTGTTTAAAGTCTGAACTGTATGCTGAAGGTTTCAACCACAAGTGTACCTTAATGCAGTTCCTGCTTTTCACAATTTACAGGTCATTCAGTGTCCTCCTCAATGGCCCAGACCGAAAGGGGCTGCAGTACAGGTGCAGCGCCACACCAATCAACAGGAGTGATTGAGCCACAGCGCGTCTCCAAATGTTCCGACTGGGAGCAGATGTAGCACAGAATCCCATTTGCAGAGGGTCACTCCATAAGGCAACTACTGAGCACACGCGCACGCACAAACACACAAATACGTGCGCAGACCCAGAGAAACGTGAGCAGACCCAAATGCGCAGACAAACACGTGTACTAAACATACGCGCACTTAAATATACTCATACACGCACACTAACGTTCATTTATAAACAATCGTGCAGGTTCATGCGCTTAAATACATGTATCCACAAACACACACACACACACACATTTGCTTCAGAGCGCACACACCTGAGACACAGAAAGCCAGAAAATGAAGTGTGCAGCGTCCATCTCCAGAACTGTCAGTTTCTTAATTAACAGTCATTTCCGTAGCCTTCGCTACCAGCTGTGGGCCTGACCCAATCAACTACACAGGAGGCACAAAGATGTGAAAACGAGGAAGAGAAGAGAGGAAGCCAAACTAGATTAGATGTTATTTTCCTGACCCTGGTGAAATTGTTGTCAATGCATTTTAAATACAGAGGAGAGAAAATACTTTCTTTATTATCAAGTAATATCTCTAGGTGGAAGTCTGTTAAGGTGACAAAATGACGTATGTCTGTTTTCATAACACACCTATTAATACGACAGACCATGTGATGTATAAATATCAGATTATGTGATTATAGACCAGGAAATTACAATATGTATCATTCTGGCTATTAGATAAAGCTAGTAAGCTTACTGTAAAAATCACACATTTTCTTCCTAACAGGCATAGAAGAACATAATAAAATGAGAAAATTGCCAGAATGAAAACCACGTTTACTACAGTAAATGCGTATGTGGCGTTCTCTCAGATGAAGAGAAATGAACATAATTATTTTCAAATGAAATATAAATAACTTACTTTACATTCTTTCTCTCCTCTACTTATTTATACGTCCTCTTTCTCACACGGAAATGCACACACGCGCACACACACACACACACACACACAGCCACACGCACACACACACGCACACACACACAAAGACGTTTATCTAAATAGATGCTCTCTAATTAATGTGTCTGGCAGCCTTATTATTCTTTGAGGGTGATATTTCCTTGTGATGAAAGGCAGAGAAGGTCAATTTTAACAGAGACCCATGGGAGAAACCAGGACGAGTAGAAAGTACAGCAGTGTGTGTGCGTGTGTATGTGTGTGTGTGTGTGTGTGTGTGTGCACGTGCTGTTATCCTGCATTTTAATTTCAGGGTATTCCCAATTCATTTCTCAGAGAGAGAAGTACGGGAGACACAACCGTAGTAATCCCAGGTGTGATCCAAACCCAGGCCCGCGTGGACACACACGTGGGGTCAGAGGTGGGTGACTGAACCATTTCTGGGCACAGACCCCCAACAACTCATAAACTGCTGGAAATGTAGACAGCACAGAGAAACTGTAATATATAGTATAAGATGCTGGTCTGGGGTGCTCTGTGCATAGGAGGAATATTGAGAAGCATGCTGTAGTATCGCCCGGTGGATGTGTGCTGGATGCACGGGTGTGAGTTTTCAGTGTTACATTTTACTGTTTACGCGCACATTTCTACATTTGACATGCGTTATAATCACACCCATGATGATTTACTGAGCATGCTTTATTAACCGCTACTCAGCAAAACATTAAACTAATGTGAGAGACACTACTATTTATAAAATCATCCTTAAGGGCACAATTGCTACTATACTTTCACATATATAGGACACTTACCTATCTATTTCCCTTTCATTTATTACATAGTGGTGATGAGGTCGAAATGAAGAAATATAGGTTGGCCAGAGTGCACGAGCCTCGAGCCCATTTGTCTCCTACTTCTATCCCTAGGTAAGAACATATAACACTTATCTGCATTGACACGTGGCTGTAAAAGAGCTATTTAGCCATGCCTTTTCCAACATAGGTTTCAGACCCGCCGCTCTGCGGTTATGCGCATGTGGCTCTCAAACACTTTAGCCATGACCGGGGTCTAACCCACTCACATGGAGCTGAGTAACACTGTGTGACGCTCTTCGCAGTCTTTTCTATTGCCACTGAACTGTGCTGTTGTGATGGCGAAACCCTTCAGTAATGAGACCTGCAATTAGCACTGGCCAATCAATGGGGTAATTGCAGAGCAAGGCTGATGGACTGTGAGTGGAGAGCAGAGAAGGGAAGGGGAGAGAGAGGAAATTAGAGGAAAGGAGAGGAGAGGAGAAAAGGAAAAAGATAGAGGGACGAAAGGAGAGGAGAGGAGGGGAGAAGAGAGGAGAGGAAATCAGAGGAGAGGAGAGGAGGGGTTTGCTGCCAGCACCATATCGATTTACCTCAAACCAATTAGTTGGTTTCCACCACAGTGGAGGATTGGTCCCCAGCCATCTGCTTGGAGAATGTAGGATATGAGTTGCAGAGGAAACCAACACACATACATACTCATATACACACAAAAGTACACACAAATACAGAGAGAAAACACAATGTTTTAATGTTTCATATAGGGATTTGTTATCTCCAGAATCTCCCCGGCACACAATATTACATGTATTATAACTTGAGGTGTACACACACACACACACACACACACACACACACGCTCACGCTCACATCAGTCATGTACTGTAATAGAGCACTCCAACAGTACCTCCAAATCCAGTTCAGTGTTGCCAGTGTTGAAAGCTCATTCTCTCTAACAAGTTGTACAGCAAATCCCCCCTCCCCAAGTAAGTCTGTTCTATCCGCTGGTTATCACCTCTTTGCTACAGTGCTTCAGAGACCACAGACATACCAGGCAGACCAGGCCTGCTATTGATTCTCAGAGCTATTTCCAAGATGTCTTTCTCCATCCGAGCAGCAGTAATGTGAAAAAAGGGCCAGTCTCGTCCCCATCCAGACCCATTAATACGTGCGCGTTGTCCATCCAGCCTTAATAACACAGCCACTTGAGATCAGCACATTGACGCACATTTTCTCTTTCTTCTCTTTTTTTTTCCCCGAGACCACAATCAGAAAATAACATTATTTGCTGCTTCTCACAGCAAAGCTAAATGGATCTCTAATTATAATGACCTTCCCTTAAAAGGCTAGGCCATAATTGGAAAAGCAGCCCTAGAGTGCCAGCCATCTTCTTCTGAAAGTGGCTAGGATGGAGGGAGTGAGCGATGTGAGAGAGAGCGAGAGAGCGATAAAATGGAAGGGGTAGATGAGATAAAGTGGAACAGATGAGGGAATTGTGAAGCAGATACTTTTTGACAAAATGGGGAAACACTGACTACTTTTAAATCCAGCCAAGCTACTGAACTGCAAATGTGTTATGTTATAAAACATTTTTTACTTATAATTTTATTATGACATATTGGCCTTAATATTCTACACTCACAATACACCCTTTAATCTCCTTTAATTGAATGTTTGCATCTTTTTGGGTTATTTCACAGACATGGATTTAGGCTAGAATAAAATAATTTTTCTTTTAGTCATGAACTAGACTTAATCCATGACTGTGAAACTGGCCCATAATGCATTATATTTAAATACGTTTCATATAAAGCACATTGAGTCTACCTTGAGTATGAAATATGCCATATAAACAGTACCTTGCCTTGTCTGGTCTTTGGTAAGTCCAATTGTTTAGGACAAGCATGCTCTGCTGAATTCAATGGTGTGCAGAACCAGTTGTTGCCACGTGTTTATTTAACAGTGAATATATTTATCTTTTAAGCCTGCTAACTAATGTGCAAGGCCATGTTCTAGCATATGAGGTTTGGAGGGAAATAGAACAATAGAGAATTTGCTCCATAGTTCATACGGTCATTTTTCTACAATTGAATATGAATGTCAATATGAATACCACAAAAGTGCCCCTTATAAGAAAGAGGCCGTGCAAGAGACAGACACATAGAGGGGTTTCTTTCCCTACCATATTTACATATTTAATTTCTGCAACATTAGCATAAGATGACTCTCATTACTAAACTAATCGATTTTAACCTATTGTTATTTCCATTCACTTTCCTCTCTGACTTGTCAGAACACACGCACACGCACACGCACACGCACACACACACGCACACACACAGACAGACAGACACACAAACGTACAAAAACTGTGCTGTCTATCCTTGCTCTGTATCATTTTGACTCTCAGACGCCACGACAATGGAGCTGAGAGCGTGAGGAGAGAACTGCTCTCTCAAGCTCCTCTTCGCTCTTTGTCTGGAACAAAGCCCCTTTATTAATCCAAGCGGCAAGACAGGAGAGAGGGGTATGGTATAAGGAGGAAAGAATAGAGGCGAGACGGAGAGACAGAGAGAAAACAGAAGCACGTCAGAGCCATTTTCAGTTTCATCTCATTTTTCTTTTGAGAACTGAGGAATGGAAGGGAGAGAAAAAAAAAGAAATCAATTATGAAGCACACCTGAATATTATTTGGAACACCCAGCCACCCACTTGCCCACCGTCAGAAAACCAAATTACTCAGCAAACTTATCGCTTGCCATAGCAGTGCTGGTATTAAAGAAAACAATCAAGCGGGCCTGGATTAATCTCTGACAGTCGTCTTATCTTTAACTTGCACCTTTGTTATTTTCTGATGAGCTGCTCCTTTTTTCCTGCCACATTGTACCATACCTCACTGCTCCCTTTCATTCCCTCTATGGGCCACCGCAGAGGACCTTTCAGTTTATTAAAAAAAAAGCTTTATTTGTGAAGAACAAAGAGGAGGCGATGGCAAACAATAAGGTCAGGCAATCTCTTTTCTGCCAGCAGTCGCTCACCTGTTATTCGGAGTGTTATCAGCGCTGGGAAGGGGTTCGCTGTACTGTAGGTGAGAGGACCAGACAGGGGGAGAGAGAATCTGATTGACATGTATCAACCTCCAGCCGAGGACCTTTCACTGGCTCTTCATATCAAAGGAAAAGTTGCCCGCGCACTATTCTCTCTTCTGGTCGTACAGGAAGTGATGATTCAGAGGGCAGTGGGTTGGTGCACGTGCGTGCATACAGTACGGAGATGCACTTGTATTAATGTGTAGATTACTGTAGTGGCGTTGGCTTCAGCTTTGGATCGGAGGGTGCAAAATTGCTCGCACCCATTGTATGATGAGAACAAAGGTTGAGGGGGATGTCCCCCACCCAAATCTATGCCTGTGGTGTTCACACACCAAACATAGATCCACGCACACACACACACACACAAACACACACACACACACATACACACACACACACACACACACACACCATTAAGCATCTATTTATACACATGCACCTACTGTATATAAATGTAGGTTGCACAATGCATACAAATGCACCAATATACCTACCCACACACACACACACACACACACACACACACACACACACACACACACCATTCTAAGCGGTGCTGCAGTAGCCTCATTTAGCCAGCAGCTGATAGAGCTGAATAGAAGACAGATGTCTTGCAGATTGCTCTTCCTCATTTCGTAAGAACCCTTCCACCTCCAAACATTTGTCCCTGACAGCCTCAACAGACGAACACCTGCTGGGTCAACTCAAGGAGACCCATCTGAAACATGTACTGTATGTTCCACACAGCGATGTGCTGTATAATGTCAGCTTATGAAACGTGTACTGTGCAGCTATGTACTGCATAATGTCATCTTATGAAACATGTACTGTATGCTGAACAGCTATGTACTGTATAATGTCAGCTTATGAAACGTGTGCTGTGCAGCTATGTAATGTATAAGGCCATCTTATGAAACGTGTAATGTGCAGCTATGTACTGCATAATGCCATCTTATGAAACATGTACTGTGCAACTACTGTATGTACTGTATAATGTCATCTTATGAAACATGTACTGTAGGCTGAACAGCTATGTACTGTAAAATGTAATTCTGCAAGGTACAGTATCATAGATACTTTCTAGAGCATGTTATCACTGTTATAAATGTAACTGAGTGTAAAATGATGGATCAGAGAGGCTTATATGGACATTAGTAGGGAGCCATGGTTTGATCAAATGTAAATCCCACCGTTTATCTTTGGGCCAGTGTGTTTCACCAGGATGAAACACCAGGACAACCGATAGTTAGTGGAAGTGCGTAAAACATCTTACGGATACAAAACTTCATATATTATAGGATTATAGGATATAGGATATTATATGAAGACGTTTAACTATAGCTGGATGGAGAAAGCGATGGAGCATGGGGGTGGTGATATATACCAAGCAAATGTTTTACTTGAAGTGATTAGTATTTCTGCTTCTATAATGTATTTCCATTGCTCTGTGTGAAAACGCTTCAATACCACACAGAAATAAAATAGACTTCAGGCGGGAAAGCAAATATCAGCAACGCCTCAGCTCCAGGAGCAGTGTCCGCCTCACGTGCACTGTGCAGACACTCATTGATTAACATGGGAGCAGATCCAAAGCGGATCCTCTCCGTTTGATCACCGCATGTAGTGTGCAATGGACTTAAGGCTGTATTTACAGCAACGGGAGCAAGCTGGAAAGATAGAGGGCTGTTGTTCTCACCACCCCTCTCTTTTTCTCTCTCTTTCTCCCTCTCTATCTCCTTATCCTGCACGGCTATGGCGTCATTGTGGCCCTGTGTGCACATTGTTTGATGTTGTTACTGAAGTAAATAGACGCGGCAAACACTTGACACAGTTGTTAAACAGAGAGCGTCTAAATGTCTCCTAACTCGACATCAAACGCTATGCTAATGTCTGTTGCATTAGTGATAGGGAGAGCAGCAGAGAGGAGAGGACACGGATCCACATTATCTTACCACTCAGCAGACCGCACCACAAACACAACACTGCACAATGCCACACAGTCAAATATGACAGAGATTAATAGAGCGCGAAACAACACCCTCCAACACCACATAGAATAACACAACGCAGTGCAAAAGCAACGCAACACGATACAGCACTAAACACAATGACCCAACACGCAACGTAGGGTTTAGGGTTAGGGTTAGGCTAACCCTAACCCAACAAAATGACATGACACATTGTGACACGCAACACAGCAAATGTGCTGCCAATATAACGCAACACATTATAATATAACAGGTGTATCACAGTACATGATAATGAATTCATTACAGTGGTATGAAGTGCTTCTTTCATGAAGCATTGTGTGTGTTTTGGGGAGGTTTACTCTGGGTATGAGTGCACTAACATCTAAATAAAAACGCTGCAAATGAAGCCAGTAATGATGTGGAATATTTAACAATTTTACACTTCAGCTGCAGACAACTCGAAAATTGCACACATGTTCACAAGTGCTTAATTAATCACATATTGATGACTCTCGCGCTTCATTTGTTTGCTAACGCTTGATAAGGCCTAAAAAAGTGTTGTGCTCTTTCCTTATTTCCCATTCATAGTTACCAAATGCTAATGAAGCGGATACCATTCTGGCTAAAACCCTGAAAACAAACCGGAAATGTACTGTATGCATTGCAGGTATTTGAGTGTGCGCGTGTGTGTGTGTGTGTGTGCGCGCGCGCACGTGTGTGTTTGTGGTGTATTCCGGCATGTCAATCATCCTCGGTTGACCCAGGTGTCTTTCTAGTGGCTTCCTTAGACGGGCCCATTGAGATGTCTGTGTCTCCGTTCATCTACGGTGTTTGCAAGGGATGTGTGTGTGTGTGTGTGTGTCCATGATATCCTGAGTGATGGTTTGACAGCTGGTGCGATGTTCTCAGTGGGCTGCACCCTTCAGACCCTGCTGTCATTCTTGAGTCACTTCTTTTTTCTCTCTCTCTCTTCATGTTACAGTGTACAGTGGTTGTCTCTCTCTCTCTCTCTCTCTCTCTCTCTCTCTCTCTCTTCATGTTACAGTGTACAGTGGTTGTTTCTCTCTCTTCATGTTACAGTGGTTGTCTCTCTCTCTTCATGTTACATTGTAACGTATCTCTAATTGTATACTTCCTCTTCACTCTCTTTCATAGCCTACTCATCAACGCTCTTTCAAAAATATGTGGAGCCGAGCTTCAGATATGTCACCATGTATTTTATGGGTGTGAGCGACCAAGCAACTTTAAAGTCCCAAGTCTAAATGTGAAAACAGCTGGAAAACCACAACACAATCTGTCATTTTAACAAATATCTAGATGTTTTCTATGTAACATTTTATTATACTGTAATAAGATATCGTTCAATTTCAACTTCAACACAACTCAGGTTAACGTCAAAACGAAAAAAGGTTAGTAAGGTTCATTTATATAACGCTTTTCTAACCTTACGGACACTCAAAGGGCTGCAGTATTGCCTCACATTGACCCATACATTCATATACAGATGGTGATGAATGCCATGCAAGACACCTGGTGAGGAGTTAGCGGGGTTCAATCCAGCAACTTCTGCTTATAATATCACCCGCTCTACCCACTGCATCTATAGTCTATACTGTAAGTCATGTTTCAAATCAACACAACTGTCTTCACTTCTGCCTAGTACCATCGTTCATTACAAAACATGCTAAAATGTGTTTCTGCAGAATTAACCTTTTCATAAGGCTAGTGTGTCCATGGTCCATGGGCCTGTTTGGGTGTACGTATTAGCTTGCTAATAGCATTATAAGCTAACAGCTTACCATATTTCAACACGTCATTGTGTCCATCACACTTCCTTGTTCAGTTGTTAATGCACATTTATCTATTTTCTCATACTTGTAGACGGTAGAGGTTTGAATGATGTTTTGGTACGCTTGTCACAGTTTCTGATGCTTGATGGTTCGATTGCCTGCTGGGCCTTTCCCTGTATACTCCCTGCCCGCTGAGGAGGACGATGGCTAATAAATTAAACAGTCTCCCAGGTTCCAGACGCTCCAAAGTAAAAGTGATGGATGTGAATAAATGGCCCATAGACGAGCACTGGGATTCATCCGCTCGCACTAGTCTGTCCTCTGTGCCATATTAGATCTCAGTGTGTCAGTGTGATGAGCCTTATATAAAAATGTAGGCCATGTCCACATAGAGGGTGGAAGAATAATATGTCACATGTATGTTTAATGCACACACACGCATGCACACGCGCGCACACACACACACACACAGAGAGAAGCTCACAAAACACTTTGTATGTAAGGTATTCATATAGTTATGTATGCATGCACACGAACACCAACACATAAGCACACACACACACACACACACACACACACACACACACACACACACATGCACTCACGGCTACACTATGTTAGGTATTTATGTAGGTACAAATTAATTATGCTCTTGGAAACACACCCACACGCGTGCACAAACGCACACATCCACCACAAGGTAAGGTAAGATATTCATAGGTATACAGTACATGCATTATGCATATACACACACACAACAAGCCTAAAGACATTGTGTGTGTATGGTATTCATATAGGAGCACGCACACACACACACACATTCACACAGACACACGGTGACCTTTCTACCCATGATGGCGAAAGGTTCTGAATGGATAGCGCTTGTTTTTATTTGACTAGATGCAGGGGAATCTTCCAAAGGTTTATTCTAATGTCCATAGAAATGCAGAGCACAACTACTCTTGCTGTCTCATCTGCGAGCAGAATGCATTACTTACCTCACGTTCAAGCCTTCCATTTGTTTTTCTCTTGCGTTATATTTACATCCATTTCCCGCCACAAACCGCCAATTCACCTTCACTTTTAGAGCACAGGAAGAGGTGTAAGGTCACTTCCATTAGAATGAATGGCACTGATGTTGTCTGACAACAAAGATTATACAGACCAATATATAACTAGTGGCCTCACCATAGCTGGTGCTTGTGTGTGCCTTTGCCTCATACACAAGCAGAGTGGTCTGTAATAACCATAGCGACACTGGCAGGCCTGGAGTGTCTGTTCTCTCAATGCAGTTCCCTGCAAAAAAGAGATCAATGAAGTAGATACCATTTTATTATTTTATTTAACGCTCACCGGCTCTTTAAAGCTTGGCTGTTAGTGGTAAGGTTGATGCGACTTTGTGGTGGGGAGTGATTCATAAGCCTTCATCTTACAGTATTTATCGCCTTATCGCCCCATTTGAATGCTACTAGTGTGTGTGTGTGTGTGTGTGTGTGTGTGTGTGTGTGTGTGTGTGTTTGTGTGTGGCGTCTTTATAAGAGAACAGAGAAATCTTGTCTAAACTGCCCCAGACCACTGGAAAAACAGTCTGTGGATGAAGAAAGCAATGCCATTTCCTCCTCCATGTCTCTAACCAGACATAGAATAAATAAAAGCCTTCTTGCTCTGTTGTGCCCTGTGCTGAACATGCGTTATGTCAGGTTTGTGTCACCCTATGTACATCGTCACTGTATAAGCCCTGCACCATCCATGTGTCTCTCCAGCCCCCCTTCACACCCCATAACATCCCCATAGGGTTAGGGAGAGGTGAGGACAGGTGGACAAAGAGGCAGGGCGCTGTTATTGCAAAAACCAGATGGACAGCCCGGGAGAGGAGAGAGACTTATTACAGCCATCCACTAATTACAATGTACACTCTAACAGGCGCCCGTCTTGGCCACAACAATCACACCTGAGACCCATGATTGGTCGAGAGGAGGGATCATTTCAGCCAACAGGAGGTCCGCAGAGATCGTTTAATGAATAACGATGCCCCCAGATTCAGACAAGTGCACCTGCGCCAATTAACAGGTTACTAATTGGCCGGTACAAAGGAGAAGAGAGGAGCCCTGTCCGTTTTATTATTTTTTTTGTCAGCACGCGGGTTGTCCCATTATTATTTCACAGGGGTGGAAATGTCTTTGTGTGCCGTTACTTTGTGGTGGTATCACAGGTGTAACATACAGTCACATAAATACAGTCAAATCTCCATAATGGTCCATTAGTTAAAAGTCGCTATTTCATCACAAAACAGACATTTTATACATTGTGTTAAATGAGTTGCACTTGCTCTTTTGACTGGTGCATTCTTTGTGTTTTCCACTAATAGATACCACAGCGGGTATTTTCTTTTCTTGCCTCTGCTCTCGCCATCTTGCTACATCCCTTTATCCCTTTATTTTACGGGGTTCCTCTCGCCGCCGTAGCACCTCTAACACTACCTCTAATTCATCCCTCTCTCTCTCTATTTGGTGTTCCCTCTAATGGAGGCTCATTCTCTTTACACATCCCCTTCTCTGTTCCCTCCACACCGTATTGACTCTCTCCTCTCATTTCCTCTCAGTGCTCAGGCTCTTTCTTCTCTCGCCCACCTCCTCTCACTCCATTTGACTCGCTCCCTGCAATATCTAAAACTCCCTCTCTCTCTGTATATCCTCTGTGCAGCTGCACACTTAAAGACCCTTGCCGCATTATTCTTTTAATAAAGGCCTGGGCAGGAAGCAGGGAGGCAGAGGAGGGCGGCTGCCACAACAGCCTTCAAACCTCATTAACTTTTGTCTTGTTGCAGCAGTCTCTCTCTCTCACACACACACACACACACACTCTCTCTCTCTAATGTACTGTACATCCACATATATGCACACACGCACGCACGAACACACACACACACACACAAACACACATACACGCAGTCTCTCTATAAATACTCAAAAATACATAAACACCAATAACTACTGTAAGGCAAAACCACGCGCACGCACACACACACGCATACACACAAACACACACACACGCCGACACGCACACACACACACACACACACACACACACATGCATCCAGCTGTACATCTCTTCTGAAACACTTCTATCATTCCAGGCTTTGTCACAATCATTTGTGACTTCCAACCTCCAACCCTTCCTTCTCCTTGATGTGGCATTGTTTTGCCTTGACAATGTCACGCAAGACAGATGTTACAACGCTATTCTTACTGTATTATAGGTAACATTTGAAGAAGAAACATTTAGAAGAAAAACATTTCCTTACAAAACAAGAACTACATCTCTTTCCAACATGGAATAGGGCAGACGGGATAATTGGAACATTTTTCAAATTTCTTTCAGAATCTTGGATTGCTTATAAGCCAGTGCTACAAAATGTTATACAAACTATTTACATGTCTGCTATTAAAGTGTAACTGCACCACAGCTCTGAGCCTGACTCCACCCACTACACCATTGAAACATGTCAAGGAGCTGAGTGAGTGGAGGGGAAGGGCTGAGAGAGGGACCCACATTAATGTTAACATATGAATTTGATGATGACGTGTGAGCGTACTAAGGGCCTCATGTACATACCTTTACCGAGAGGGAATACATGTACATTAGTTGTGCTTCCCATGAACAAATACAGAAGTACAGAGAAAAAACATGAATAAAAATAGTTAAAGGAATCAGATTAAAACATAAATAAAAGAAACATTTAAGTAATAGTCAGTTACTTGATCCAGCTAACTGGCCACATGTGTGAATATTTCATCTTCTCTAAAAGAGAGATGGTAGAAGCTATGGGTGATCCCTAATAGTTGAGCATTCAATAGACAATGATTTATTGCTTTGTTATTAATATGTACAGCACAATTATGATATTTGTATTTAAAATGTAGACCTAAAATTGTATTGGAATAAATGTGACTTTTTGTAACACTACTATTTATCTTTTTCTTGCCTAGGGCCCCAAAAGAGCTGGGACCGGCCCTGACTACAACTAACCCAGACTCTTGCTGTTAAAACTAACCCAGATTCCTGTAGTCATGAACTAGCTTCTCTTACAAGTAACAGGTAAAGGATTAGCACTAACAACTTTATCAAATATATCTACATAGACACACCATAATGATTGATAAGCTTAAATTCAATGCATGCAATGCTATCTAAAAAATAAATAAAGTAAAAAATAAATACTTTCATACCTCAAAATAATATTTTCCTTCAAAAATTGTCTGTCTACCACAGGGTGCTACTTTGTCACGAGGAAGTGAATCGTAGCTTGTTCTTTATTGTAGAAATTGGAAGTGTTACAACTGACCCATGTTACAACTATCCATGCTCTCCCCTTACTGTTCTACTGTCTGTTCTATGTGTAAAATAATTACTGTATTTTGGGAAATACATGTATGCTGTGGAGTTTTGGTGGTATGCTGGATGTTTTAAATTAGAAAATAAAATATTACTTTTAGAATTTTATGTCAAAGCAAAGATAATATACTGCTGTTGTGATGGCTGTGAACCATTTTGAATTAGTGAACCTGGTGTTTAGAAATGCATGCAACGGTAAACTTTAAAAAACAAAATATAAAAGCCCAAAATCATTACAAGTTATTTTTCTCCTTCAAGCTCTTCAAGTTCATTCAATTTCAGTTTGTGTTGATTGGCTGACTATGATCAGGGGGATAGGCCAGAGATGATTGGCTCCAATCCAGAAATGATGTCACACCTGGGGCCAAATCTAACTGGCTTGTTGTACATGACGTTTTTTCAGAGAGGGGTCCTTTACATAATAGACTGTAGTCACGGGATCACAAAGCGGTTTGTATGCCACATACAAAAATGGATAAACACTACATTGCATGTGGTTCCTTCCCAATGACTGTGTAGACCAGCCTTCTGCACCACCTTACAGTACTGTACAGCAATTACAAAGATTGTATACAGTAAGAAAAGGCAGGAGGGGTATTTAAAGGGGTGATGGGGTTGTTTGTGCCACTCAGTCACCCGCTAATGAGTAATCAACTTTCACAGCTTGAGTGTTGGGGTGGTAATTCGGGTTGCATGCCGTGTTCCCGGAGCGTGGAGGAGCGATTCATTATCATGGAGATCTGTATAATCAAACAATTAGCGAAATTCTTCTCATCAACAAGGTCTGCTGCTTGTCTGACGTGGTTGTTTGTGATGGTGTCTTGTGTGTGTGTGTGTGTGTGTGTGTGTGTCAGGGCGGACCGGTGTGGTGATGTTTCCTGGCTGCGCTCCAGTTTGGGCCGTGCGTGGCGAGGGTTAAAGAGCCCTGATGAATACTCACACACTCACTGGGGGTGACAGACTACAGGAGGAAAGATGGCAGCAAAAAAGCAAACCAACAAAATGACAGACAGTGGAACACATTGGAGGCTGGGGAAGAGAGAGAGAGCACCATGTTGGGTTTTGATAAAACAAGAGGTAGACAAAGAGACATACTGAGAGAGAAGAATAGATGATGTGTGGATGTTGTTCCTGCTCTTGTTTTTGAAGACTGCAGAGAATTATCAGGACCTGTCTGTCACATGTAATGTCTTCCTGGAGCTAGGAATTGAACACAATTGAAAGACTATCCAATTAAAGAGATAGGAAAGTGGTTACAAGGTGCAGAAATATTCCCAATATATTGCAGAGGGATATATTAAAAATACATCAACCAAATAAATAATAATAAAAATAAATAATAAGTGTGTTAACATTATGACAAAAAACGCTACTTTCAAAGGGCTCAGGGCTGAATGGGCGTGTT
>JAODTR010000008.1:627372-641450 GCA_025399935.1 Amblyopsis rosae | reverse complement strand
GTGTGTGTGTATACAGTACTGTGTGTGTGTATACAGTACTGTGTGTGTGGCAGGTGTGTGTGTGTATGTGTGTGTATAAACAGTACTGTGTGTGTGTGTATACAGTACTGTGTGTGTGTATACAGTACTGTGTGTGTGGCAGGTGTGTGTGTGTATGTGTGTGTATTCAGTACTGTGTGTGTATAAACAGTACTGTGTGTGTGTGTATGTGTGTGTATAAACAGTACTGTGTGTGGCAGGTGAGATTCATCCATGGCTGTTTTCTGCAGTTGGATACAAACTCATGGGACTGACTGGCATTACCCAGAATGCCATTTTCCAAGGATGAACTAACACACACACGCACACACACACACACACACACACACACACGCACACACACTAATGAGCACTACGATACCGTATATTGTAAGAGGATTCAACAGCACACACACACAAAACCACACACACACAATTCACAAGACTGACATTCTCTTCTCCTCTCACAAACGCAGTCTACATTCTCCTGAGAGCGATTGCTGCTAGGCAAGGAAACAGATAGAAACTAGAAAGGTCATAAAGAGGGAAAAATAAGTGAGAGAGGTTGAAAGAAAGGGAGAACAAGCTTAGCTACTTTGTCCACATTGCTCTGGCCATGCGTTTGTTATGAGCATTTCAGTACTCTTGGTCCATTGACGGCGTTTTTGGCAAGCATAGGGACAAATCAATTACTGGCACCAATTGATATAGTGATGTAGAGAATACAAGCAATTAAAAGCTAAAACACGTCATGTGACAGTAATGGCTGTAATAGATTGTCGCCAAGGTTCACACGGTGGATCATTTGGTTGTTTATCTAGATGATTGTTGTTGTTTATTCATAAGCTCAAAGCCCCACCCCGTGTCTAAACAAAAACAGACGTCTGCGATATTGAAAGGTGGCCATCTGTCCAATCAACGAATCAAGTCAATGAGGGGAACCGGTTTGGGGCAAGACCTGATCTGGAAGACATTAGCATGTGAATTAGTTGTTGACTGGATGCCAAACCCCGGCAGCGTAATCGCTGCCAAGTCCATGACAACATTCCCCTAATCAATGGCTTGATATCTATATGGCAACATATGGAGGGATCACTGCACTGCTATGCTACTTAGGTTTGATCCAATGCTTGATGAATTCTCCCATTTAGCTCACCGCTACATCTTGATGTGTGTGCCCGCCAGGCCTGCCGTACGCTTGTAAATATTTAGTCTAATTACAGTAAAATTAAGAAACAGGAGTTACAGAATGGTGTTTCTTGGTCTAGTGGCTTTGAATTTCTCACTCTTGTGTTTCAGGTTAGTTTTACAGTACACCGACTTTGTAATAATAACCTGAAAAATAAGTCTACAAATACAATATTTGTAACCATATCACATAGTCCTTTGTAACACAATTGTCATTTTATAATGCAGGCCCGATAGATTTATTCTCAGCGATGATTGTTTTGCATTTAATGTAGTTTCAATGTGTGCAGAAGATTTTATATGATGTATATCAACGTGCATGACTTGGGACAGATGCACAATTTGTCAGAATCTGAAACATTAGAGTGTGATAAAATTAATTTCCCCATTCCCAAATATAATAGCCATAACGCCATTATCTCACTTCTCCATTTGTCATCTCGGGCCCAAATGTGATTTTCTTTTGTTTGATGGAGTTTCCCCTCAGGCAGTTGCTGAAATAAAATCTAAAATTCTGCTTGGAATTGCCTCTTCAGACGAGAACGTCAAGTTATATTACCCAAACGTAAATAAAACAGTTCACGATATGTATCTATATATCTGTTGCTTCAGTTCAGTCTGTGTGACTCTGCACTCAAATGGAGCTTGATTATTTTGTATATGCGTTGCATTGTCACTTGTTTTCTGGGTCGAGCAGAACACTAAACAAGGCTGGTTAATAAGGCTCATTAGGGAAAGAAAAGCCTGTTAGATTGCAAGCAGTTGGAGCCCCTATGCTCCGATGCAGCAGCGGTATTTAACTCGCCATATTGGATGTCTGATGGCAGCACCTCAGGGTCATGTTCGATGACATGGCTGTTGTCCCAGTGCCACCCCTACACCACACACACAAACACACACTCGCATACAACACAGATCCTTTAAGGGGCTTGGCAGACCTCTGAATCCACCCCCCCCCCCACCCCCTCTAATCACTGCATTCTCTAGGGGGGGGGGGGTTGCACAGCCGTTCTTGTTGCTCCTCGGAAAAGCTTGGCATTTGTCTGAGATCTCATTTCTGTAATTCATTGCCTGTCTCCCGGGAGCCCACAGTTGGCACTGCCAGGCCTAAGCCCTCCCTCCTCCTCTTTTCCCTCTATCATATTGTAGAGTTCTATCAGCCTGCCTTCAGTTTTGCCGCGTCCCTCTCAATTGTCTTCCGGTCTCAGCCGTGCGGTAGTCATGTTGTTGTCGGCCTGCAGTGCGGCCTGAATACGACTAAACTACGGGGCATGCCCAAAGGAAAGGTGTTGCTGTGTACTACTACATCAACATGGTGGGTATGTACAGTACGCTGGCTAATGTCTGCACAGCTCCCACCCATCCTACACCCGTCCATATATATGGATGGAAGCTACAAATGTGGTTATGTAAGTAGCAATGAATTATCATTATCCGTGACAGGATGATGGGGTGATATTTTGTCTTTATTTCTGAAAAGATTAAGCACTGGAGAATTCATTAAATCTCTCTCTCTCTCTATCTCTCTCTCTTTCGCTTGTTTTTCTCTGTGTTTGTGTTGTCACTCATACACACACAGATACACATGAGCATGGGCCTACACACACACACACACACACACACAATGCAAAGTGCACAAATCATTATGCATCAGTTATCATAAGCCCTGAAATGTATAAAATATAATTGTGATTAAATATGCATTAATAAAAATGTACATCTCTTACACACACTGATTTAAAGTACAAAAAGGAAGAGAAATCATACACAACGACATGTTAATGATGAGTCATTATTCAGATGCTAATAAGAGAAAAAACAACACTAAATACAAAATAATGCAAATTTTCCCTGTTCGTTTGTCAAAAGAAAACCTAAATTATTAAGAAGCCATGTACGAAACAGACGTGTTTCATATTTAAGCACTAAGCCCCATCTCCGTGTCACGAATGCTGTTGCTTCAGCGTCTCACGGTACAGGTGAACTTGCCGCATCTCACATTTTGTTTATGAGTAAACGGCTGTTGGTGGCAGGCATTTTAAGCTAATAGCTGCTTTAAATAGCTGCAATTAGTGAGAAGCATGAGATATTTAATCACTCTAGACCAATTAGTCGGTAATCAAGTAGTGTCCAAGAGCGAGCACGTTTTGTCCTCCGCGGTTCCTCTGCGAGCGCCCGCCATATATTTCTCTGTGCGCTGCGAAGAACAGTGATTAACACGTGGGGATATAGGCCCCCGTGGAACGCAATAATGTGGAGTTAAATCAGGGAGAGAGAGAGGCAAAGCACCACATCCAAACCTGTTATTGCAGTTTAACATATGCAGAAGGTTAATTCAAGAGAGAAAAGATTGCTAGCATCCTCGTTTTATGTGTTTGTGTCATGCCGTGTTGTTCAAATTTGTTTAATTAGGAGCTGGATTACTTCAATTGTAAGAAAAACCCAAAAATTTAAACCTGATATATAGCCTAGGCCTACTGTATATATTTTAGCAGAGACTGCCATAAGTAAATGTTGATATTTAGAATTTACCCGAGCAGGAAGTAGCCTATTTAAACAAATCTCCCGATTGTATATCGTGGTTTCACCTTATTTATGTGGATTGCCTAATGCCTATGGGAAACACACAAATGTTAGGCATGCACAAAAATGCACTTACCAACACCTATACAGCCTAACACACCTGTTCAAATAGAGTGCTTGATTCATCGGTACATGGCCAGTCCCTTGTTATGATAGTAATGATAGAGGATCACGATAACTGACTGGTCTGCAGGCTTGGCCTGTCCACTCCCTCTGTCATCAGCCCAGTGGAGACAGGTTGACCAATGTGAATTGGGCCTCCTTCATCAAACAGGACGTGATGGTTTCCCACGATATACACAGGGGAGAATACAGACAAGGGGAGGAACAGGTGCAATGGGTGACCTTGCTCACACACAGAGAATTACTGTGGCTTGACAGGACAAATCTGCAGTGGTCACATGATCTGTTTGTAGAAAATTAAGCGTTTACTCATTTCCAATTCTTTCTTCGTGCCTTGCATCCTTCTGTCGTTCTAATGTTGTATCACTAAACAAGTCATAGTGGATAGTAATGCAATTGGAAAAGTATATTGTAATATCTATTGTCTCGAATGGTTTACATGACTCTGTACACATATCTACAGGCAGTGTTTCCATGGATAAAACTACGTAGCCATGTCTGAGAACCCAACTATATTTAACTGTTAGTGTAGGTTGTATTTTGTCTCAGAATCTCTCTGTCTATAGTCTGTAATACCTTAGTAGTCTCATACATAACCTTCAGCCGATAGGACTGAATTCATATGCGGGCATGCAGGTTCACACAGTTAGTGTAAATGTCTGTTGCGTGTATAGGGATATACCTCAGAGCAATGTGGGTGTTATTTCTGAACCATAGCGGTCACTGCTTTGCATTTTATCCTCATGTTGTCCCAGAGCCGTAGCAGAATAGGTGTTCACTGGCTATACAAGGATATGTGGATACTGGCTTAATGCCAAAGCTATTTTGCCTTTTTCAGTAATAGCATTAAATCACCTGTTAATTATTGTTTATATAAGCAGTAGTGCAGCTCAGTAAGTACTGTGTTTCAACTCAGTATGTGTGTTGTATGTGTAGAATATATAGCAGTTGTTTTAAAAACATGATGCCTTATTATTATTTAAGCCTCTGTGCATTCTGGTGTTTCTACCTTACATTGCATGCGTCTATATAAATGGAATGTTCTGGAAAATGCTTTTCTTACGTGGATGCTCAACCGTGTTTGGGCATTAGGGCAAATGTGGTGCCCTCTAATGGACAGGGCATATATCTTATCCTAATAGCAAGGTCTCACTGTCAAGCTGACACCTGCTGTTGTATCATACACAAGCGTTCTTACTTCTCTCTCACACACAGCAGACGCAAGAACGCAAGAAGGCGCGCGCACACACACGCGCACACACACGCACGCACACACATACACAAACACACACACACACACACACACACACGTGTACCACAGAGGCCAAACACACTACACTCTCTCGCACACATACATATTGTATACGCACGCACACACTCACATGCCTATTACACATCACAAGGACAGTGCTTGTCAAGGGCAAAGGGGGCCACGGTAAACACACACAGGTGGCCCAGCTTGCTTATCCTTGTGGTCAGAATGAGCAGGGCAGGGTGTGTGAGAGGTGGCTGTTTCACTGAAAACACCTCTGTCTGTCTGGGTGAAGGCCTCTTTAACCTGTACCTTTTGTTGTATAGACAACAGCGGGGGTGTGGGACAGGCTTTCTAACACACTGGATTATAAAGTTTCCATTATTATTATAATTAGTAGTAGTATTAGTAATAATCTGAGAGCATGATCGGTAGATCATGTTCTACGATCTATGCCGCAGTATATTTTCCATAGACTTCAGCTATGATATTTGATGCAAATTAACAACCTTCACTTGTATTAAAAATATTCTTAATATTAAAAATGATAAATATTGCAGTCTGCAACTGCTGATGTGTTATGGAATTAATAAGAAAATTGTGTTCTCAAAAACATACATTTTAAAACACTGCAACAATACCTTCTCCATCCCCCTCCACCCTGAAAAGCTTTGATTTGATCACCCAGCATTCTTTTCACATAATAGCTATTGAAAATGTAATAGGTTTACCAGTGCTATGTTGCATTTTGATCAGCGCTGAGACAAATCAGATGAGGGGCCCCTGAGACAAAACTTGAGACAAGACAAAACTTCCTGGAAACTTGATCCTTTAATTGTTTTTGACAAACTCCTCACAAGCCAAAAAGGGTCAAGGCTGACATTGCAGCTGACAGTAACGTACAAGGGCCCTCTTTGCATGGGCAAGAGGTTTCTGAGGTAAATTCGGTATCATATTCAATGTCATAATTATTATTTATTTTTTTACATTAATAATGACTACTAATTTTCCAAAAGGAAATCCATTTATAATCTACCAAATAGTGTCACATATATGAATAACATTGTTTGGAGTCCAAATAATCTGTTAATCATTAGTATACATACTGCAATTGATAACCAAAGTGTAATAATATAATGGTGTGATTCATGAATGAGAACCGACTTTGGGGAATAATCACAGTTTGCGTTTAAATATAAACAGTTCTACAATGAGTTAAAGATCATTGTCTGTGGTCTGCATCTGTAAACACCATCAGAAGTGCTGTAACAGTTAGATTTACTTGATCAACAAATGTCAAATCTAACATAATCAAATAAGGCCTTTATAGGTTCAAACAGAAAGATCGACAAACAGCTTTGAATAGATCAAGTTGTCATAGAAATTGTTTATGAATACAAACAGTTAAACAGAAAGCGGGGTAGAGCAAATAACAGAAAGCAGGGGAATTTGAGTTGAACTCCACCACATACTATATCTACACAAGGTGTCTCCGTTCACATTCAATATCTTTGCAATGAGCCTGACATGCTACATATGAAACTATTCCAAACACTGCAAATAGTTAACTGATATCTTCGTGAAGTGAGGGCTTTACTGGCAGAGCATAACCACGTTCGTTCACTAAAACTTAAAAGTGGAAACACAATATTTACATCACAACAACAACAAAACAAAAAAAGAAAATGTTTTAATAAAAATATCTTATAATTACAATAGTCTATTTTAAGCATATAAGTGTTTTCTTTCACATACATTTATAGAACATTTGTTTCTCTATTTGTACAATCTTAATTGTCTTGACTCAGAATTGTTATTCTTTACAATATTAAACATTTTAGGGAATGCCCCTGTTCAACACAAATCATCTATTTTAAACAATAGATGTACAAAACATTTTTACACAATTATTTTCACTGTTTAGTAAAGCTTTACACTGGAGATTTTGCTATTTTTTATGCACAATTCACAAACGCTTTTCTAAGTGTTGACCAAGGGTTTCCAATAGAACTTCGCAGGAAGGAATTCAAGTCTCACCCTCTTAAAAGTCAAATTGCGATAAATAAGATATTATGGCAACTTAAAGCCGGTGCTCAGACAAAAATCCCTGTTCATTCGAACAAAAAGTTATATAAATAGCGTTTTTACTTCGGTTATATTCCTCCCAGCGGTTTTGAAATCCCCTTGTGATTGTGCCTCCAGTGGGTGTGAGTCCCTGGCGAAGCATTGCTGGCTTTGGACCGGCTCTGTGCAGGCTGCACACCTGTGGAGGGGGGATGAATAGAGGGGGTGTGTGAACCGAGAGCTCCAGACTGACTGGCGCCACCGACAAAACAGAGGCCATGCTTGATCAACAACCCAAAACAAACCAGGTCAAACAACAACCACATTTCTTCGGGCTTTTGGGCAAGCGTACAAGACACAGCTGCAAGCAGCCAATAGACTGCAACCAGGGCCCGTTCATTTGGACAAGGCTGGGAGAGAAGGAAAGCGACAGAGGGCAAGGCGCCGTCCAACCCTGTCTGCTTGGGAAATTGCTACACAAGTGACAGTTAAGCTACTGCGCAACGCACAGCTGCAGCAGAAGTTGTTGCCAAATTTTTTGTTCTGCAATTACTGCAATTTACTTTTTTTTTATCCTGTCGTCTACAGAACTGACGAAAGCTCCCAGAAAAGGTAAATGTGGGCCTAATAGTATAAACAACTTAAGAATGAGCGTGAACCAGCTTGACTTTGGCTGAAGCCCAAAACAAATATTCATTCGGTGTCAATAACAGTCTACTGGTCAAAAATATGGCAACTATTGACTTCTCACATGATGCACATAAATTATAGGCCTATATAAACAGTTTGGACATTTTTGTTGTAATAAGTGAACTTACCATTATAGTGATCCTGGTTCAACGGCATAAAATTGAATCCTCCGGTTTTTTTATTATTGACGTCCTCTAAAAAATACAGGAAAAAAATATTATAGATTCATACATTTTAGCAACATGAATGCTAGGCCCCAAGCCAACAATATACGCTAAAGAGACGGTTTGTATTACACAATACATTTTCTTTAGCCTATTGAATAAGCAATGTGTGTTATTGTGCGCAGTGGAGTGGGATACGAACCGAGGCACTTCACCTATCCGGAGATAAGGTGGGCCTCTGACATCCACTGCAAATGCTCGCAGTCATTATGATGCAAATCAGAAACGCACTATCAAGTGCGCAATCTACGTCTCGCCAAATGCGTTTTACGCATAATTCTCGAAGCCACCTTGTAGGTAAAAGCAGTTTCTTTCCCATTTAAATTTTATACTGAAAGGAAAAAAAAATATTTTGAACGGACAATGACACCTAACGGGAATACTGCTCCTGTCATGACGCGCTTTGTTTCAGTTTGACGGGCGGGCGACTGTCTGGCGGAGGAAACCGTATATGTGTCCCTCGGTAAGTCCGGTGGAAAGACGCATTTCTTTTCTTTCTTTATGAAAGCTTACCTGATGGTCAGTGTTGAGTACCGTCAGCGGTGTTCGGCTGGGGTTGACGGCGGGAGGGCACGTTCCGGTCCGCTGTGGCTGTTTGTTGAGGGAAGGGTGCGTCTCCAGTGCTAACTGCAGGTCCAAGATATAGTCTATCACATGCTGTAGGATCTCCACTTTGCTCACTTTCTTATCCTGCGGTATCGTGGGCACCAGGCGTTTCAGCCGGCTGTAGCAGTCGTTCATGTCGTACTGCAGGCAGAACAGGTCCTCCTCTTCCATCTTGCACCGGGCGATGTTGACGCTGTGCTCCGACAGATAGTGCAGGGAGAGATCGCTGCTGCTGGAGGAGGACTCCTTCTGGGGGCGGACTGGCGTAACAGCCTTCATTTTAGATCACCACAGCACGCACGACGCGAAACGAACAAAACCGAAACAAAACAATAGCTGGTAGACAACTACAAGGGTTTTTAAACGACTACTGTACTCATAAAACACAAATTAAAATGAAAGAAAATACGGTAACTCAGATAGTCTGTACGAAGCCGTAAATTCTATTCTGTCAACACATCCAGCGGAGCCTCGGGTCTCACTTCAGCACGCAGCGTTGAAGAGACTGGATGGATTGGCTACATTTATAGAGGGAAGGGGAGGCGGCTTGACAGTTCTGGGCGATAAACTGGTCAATCACGAGCTGTGCGCTGCCAACCGACGGAACAACGGAGCCTATAAAAAGGCGTGTCTCATTCTGGGGATGGGTGGTGGTGGTTTGCGCTGCGGTGGGCTGGTTGTCTATAGAGAAAGGTGTGTGTGCGCGCATATTTATGCGAGTGTGTGTGTGCGAGCGGGACCGAGAAGGGTTGTGTGAGAGTGAGGCAGAGAAAGTGGATGATTAAACCGTTTGCTTTCACATTGACGCTTCTCTAGCTGTATAATCGAAGCCTACTTTTTTGATCGACATTTTATTAAAACTATCCATGCGCGAAATTATTAATAAGTCATATGCCACTGATGCGTAATTACGCATTTATTTTATTAAGCGCAGTAAGACAACAATGTATACACATTTCCTACAACAGTATTTTTACAACAGTTTGTAAAAATACAAATCAGAAATTAGGCTACCTGTTCTAACGATATGATACGGTATATAGTTTCAGTTTTAACTATAAGGATGATTTATTTTAGCTTTTAAATATGAGCTTTGTCAGGCAAATGGAAAATTTGATTTATTTTATTAAACCTTATTATTATTATTATTATTATTATTATTATTATTATTATTCCAATTATTATTTATTTTGCCATGTGACTTCTTCATAATTGCATGTAAATATAAAAAAATGTGAAACAATAAAAAACGACAAAACTGCCATAAGAAGAGCCAGGGATCGCCCAATTTGCCATACCGCCTGCGTCATTTACCCACTCCTTTGCCCAGCTGTGTGCGTTATTGTGCCGTCCACATTCCTGCAGTCCCCGGGCCCATAGCGCCACTCTTCTCCTTTCTCACAGCGTTTATTCAGCCCCGCACAGCAGACTGGCTGGCGCCGGACGGTGACGTCACCCATTCACACTCCTGTCCAGCTCAAACGTGTTGCTTTTTGTCGGCTAAAGGCAGCTTTAATCATATTGTCCATTCACTTTCAGTATGTTTCTTTCATCACTTCTGTTCGTCCTACCTTCTTACTTTTGTTCTATTTTTCTTCCTTAATTTCTATTTTTCATTCAACAAGGCAGGTTGCCAAGACAACAAGGACCTGCACTTAAAACTAGTGTATTCAAAGCAAGGCCCATATGGGGCCCTGAGGTTTGAAGGATGACACCCACTTCCATGCTTCTTTGGAGTTTTAATGTCCCAAACTTTATGGGAACTGCTGCAGCCTGTCATGAATATCGAAGGCTTAAATGGCTTTAAAATTGTTGTTTTACATCTCTCTCTCTCTCTCTCTCTCTCTCTCTCTCTCACACACACAGACACACACACACACACACACACGCACATACACACACACATTCTCTGTGTTTCTTCACTTTTTGTCGGTTGCCATGGGACATGACTGTTCGGTTCAATAATGAGTGTGGCTTTTGTTCATGGGCGACTTCAAACTGGTATGAATCTTTGATGGTTGACTTTATGTCAGCGGCGTGCTGCACGTGGGTTTGTCACCCATACTATGGTCTGAGGGAGAACGCTTCTTGTCAAGGTGACAGAAAGCAGTCAGGAAAATGTTTTGATGTTAGATGTCTTGTTTTGATGTTAGATGTATGGCCACCAGTCAACCAGCCTAACAGTCATGACTTTGCATTGCAATTGTCGTACTTCTCCTTTTGTGTTTGCATTCTTTTTTGTTTGCTCAAGGTTTTCTTCCCTAATCCTCTTGCGTGAACTTCCCCATAGGTTCTTGTCCTGCTGTCCAGGGAACAGAAGCATGGCAACTACGCTCTCATTACTGGATAAGCTGCACAGATGAATGTCTTTATTGTGACGACACATGTGTGGTAAACACCCTCACACCACTAACCGTTGGGTCATTAGGACTTGAGGCAAGCTGCTATTAAAAATGACATCCAACTTTCAATACATGCTTTATCTATAGCAAAGAAGAAAGTGTAATCAGGAGTGCGTCTATGGGCCTTATATTTGGACTAGATTCTTCCCAAAAAGGAACAGTCACATTAAGACTAAATCTTTCAGTGACAAAATGTTGCAGCAAAATGGTTTCCCTGTATTGTGGTTTGGGAAGTAATAGCTGATGACACACGCTCTCAGGTGCAACACCTCATATTCCCTCATGACTATAATATTTGGCTTGTAGAGTCGTGGTTATAGGAAGGGCCTAGGCTCTCACAGCTTTGGTCTCACTTCAAGCAAGGTCTCATGACACCTGCAGGTATTTTAATATAATATTTGACATATAGTCACAGCGGCTGGCTTCTTCTAAATCTGGGTGATCAGCATGCAGTTTCAGGCACGCCAAGGCTTTAGAATTTTTCACCAATGATAATTTTGGTATGTGATAGAACCAATGTTAAAACAACAGGTAAACTTTAGCCAAGACACTGAAGCCATACCTTTTCAGTTCAAATCACTTGGTTTTAAAGGCAGGGTCAGTCATTCTCGAGAACGCTTGCTAAATTCGTGGTCAAATCAAAACAATATTCCTCCTTGCCCTCTGCTGCACCACTTCACACATTGAGACACATTGTGAAGCAATGCGTAGTGCTGCGGCCTTGTTGATACGAGCGCTGTTCGCCATTTTGTTTATGTTCCTATTTACAGAGCCAGGGCTGTGTAGAAGTATCAGATTATGTTTTCAACATGCACAGAGAACGCTAGCGAAATACGAGGAGATATTTGGTGAATTTGACTAATTGTGCTTTAGCTTACGATTAGATTGCAATAGTTGAGTATAACTGTCAGACTATACCTGTCAGTGATCTATGTGTATTTTCAGCATATTTGGGGTTGATGAGAATTATGGGTGTATAGTTTTCAGCTGTAGTTAAGTTAACAAATAAACAACTAACAGCTTCACTTAGCTAACTAGTTATTTTCAGAAGTAACTATTTGCAGTAACTTATCTTGAACACTGTGGTTTTGAACATTAAATGTGTATGTGCAACATGGAAAACATTCATTTTGTTTGCGTTAGTCTGCTGAGTAGACATGATCTCGACTGTCTGGACACAGGTGCGCAGACCCTGCTTGATTGACATCTCCCTTACTCATCTATGCCAATTGTGTTGTACTGAAGGCCATAGGGCAGGTCGACAACCAAGATGAGATATGTACGATCAACTGAAATATGTAAAAACACCTGTGAGGGTTCCCACAAACTTCGACAGTTGGGTTTTACATTTCCCTGTTGAAATGCTAAAACAGGCACTATGCAATGTTTACCTGCATACAGTAGCACTTCTAGGTCACTGTGAAAAAAGCCCATGGAGACGCTTTCTCCGGGTCAAACTGTTTGCTAGTTCAATTGTTTTTGCTACTTTCTATTTCCCTAGTTTTGCCCAAGCAAAGTCAGGCAATTGTTGCCTTGGCCCCAACTCTGTCACCCTAACTTCGTCACAGACTGTAACTAGACAATGATGTGAGGGTGCTGGCTAGTTGGGATGGGTGGGGACAGTCTCTGTGCTTCTCTCCAGGTGACAGAGTTTGCACAACATGTCTTATTCCCTGATGGCCCCTCTGCTAAACACAACAGCTCCCTCTCTGCCATTTACACAGGTGCATTCCGTGTTTACACTGCAACCTGAGTAACCATCGCACACAACGCACACACACACACACGTGCGCGAATGCGCACGCACGCACTCACACAAACAAACACACACATGGAAACGCACACAAGCATGCACACACACATGCACTCTTTTCGCCATTTTATTAAAAACCTAAGATAGCCTAATTTCTATTCTATTAGAAATACATTTGCATTACATTACATTACATGGTTGTTGCTATTAGTATTGCATAATAATAACATAGGTTTTCAAATTCCGTGTGTAGACTGTGAACTGAATGCCAGCTGGTGTTTATGTTAACCTGACATATACATTCTAATAGTATATTCTAAAATTGAGAGCTCTGTTTTTGAGCACATTTCAAAGAGGCCTACAGTCTAAAGTAATGTAGTCAACTCTGACAGAAGTATTCAGTGGTGCTTCATGGCCAATGAGAGTTTTTCATAATTCCATCAGCTGCTAGTTTCACTTCTCTAGTTCCCACCAGGTCAGAGTGAGACACCTGACCTTGCAGTTTGGAGACAACTTAGCGCTGCGCCACCTTGTTTGTACTCCAAACTATGGAGAAAGACCTGACAGGTAGGTGCGCACAAGCATGTGTGTGTGTGTGCGTATCACTCGGCCTGTGTATTTCTGTTTGTCTTGTGCACCAGTGTGAATACAGAAATACAGTGTGTGCATGTGTGCATGTGTGTATAGCGCGCGTGCGTGCATGTAGTGTGTGTGTGCGCGTGTGAGTCACAACAGGTGCACCTTTGTGGCATCCTGTTGTGCACCTGCTGCCCTGCTTGTTGTCTCGTCTAAAAGCGTACGAGTTCAAGCCCACATTCAGCTCAGTCTGGCTTAAAGGCATATTATTAGACCACATGGCTGATATTTAGCAAATGCATTTCTCAGAAGTAACATTTTACCCTGAACAGATGGACCAAGGCAGTTCCTTGCTGTGTGTGTGTGTGCGTGTGCGTATGTGCAATGAAGGCGGTGACCGCCTGACTATTGGGGAAGACAAGAGGAGAGGGACAGAGAAATAGGGGTTTGAGAGGGTTTGAGAGGTTTCAGATAAAGCGATGACAGCAGCGATGTCATAGTTAATGAGGGACTCGACCTTGTGACCCGCAGGGTCAATATGGGGTGCTGCATTGGGAAGAGGCGGGGCGTGGGGGGGGGGGGGGGGGGGTAAAAGCCCG
>JAODTR010000008.1:611601-626292 GCA_025399935.1 Amblyopsis rosae | reverse complement strand
AATATATCTAACTTGAATTGAAATTTAATTGAAATTGATAGAGATATATATATATATATATATATATATATATATATAGAGAGAGAGAGAGAGAGAGAGAGAGAGCTCTAAGAACACTTTCTCGGAGCGAGACATGGGAGATGGAGACAATTCTAGAAAGAGGGGGGGGGGGGTGGGGAGAGTGAGGGAAGGCGAGGGAAAGAGGAACAGTGAGGAGGCACAGACAGCGGGTGAAGAGGAAGACAGGAGGAGCAGGAGGAGTTGCAGAGAGAGGGAGAGCAGAGCAACAGAGGGGGATGAGGGATTAAGTCTTTTCTTCCAGGATAAGTACCCGAGAGACAGAATGAGAGAGAGAGAGAGAGAGAGAGAGAGAGAGAGAGAGAGTGGGGAAGGGGGGTTTTTGAACCCCCATCCCCCCCCCCCCCCCCCCTCTCTTTCTCTCCCCTTTTGTGATGCTTTCCTCGCTCGCTGTAATCCAGCGTGACACACTTACAGATGGCCTATCAGTTGCTGCAGCCTATCAGATCCCTGCTAGGGGGCCTGTTGGAATGGAGGAGGGGGAATGGCGCAGATAGGCAGTCCAGTGGTGCTTGTATGCACGCACGCACACACACACACACACACACACACACACAGAGCTCACGGGACCTGCCAGGACCGACCCATCAAACAGCCGAGGCTTTGATATGAGTGGCTGAAAGCCTGCAGTGGCACTGTACGTGCACAGTGACACGTGCACTATAGGGCCATGGCGTGCTCTACAACTCACTGCTCAGGGGGTTCGTCTCTCCGTACAATGGGTGCCTCGGGAGGCAGCGCAGAAGAAACCGACCTGACACCTTGACAGATGGATGTGGAGGGGTGCGATAGCCCCCCGTGCCCACCGCCGCTCGCCATGGTAATGGCATCCCACAGGAAGCACGTTTGACTACGGCGTATGTCTCATCCGATGCATCCATTTCTAGCCTCAGTAGTGGACCACGGTGTTTGGAGGACGATTGCATGCAAAGGTTCCATGAGGTTCAGGAGATAGAGGGAGGCCTTCTTCTTCTGTGGTTTAGTAACAGAAATAGGCATACTGTATTTTGTATTTTCCTATGTCTGTCAAATCTGTTAGCAAACCTGTGGAACAATTCACAGTGAGAAACCTTGCTCTATTATCATTGTTTTTTATAGGATTGTCAGATACATTTACATGTGCATATGCCACGGGTTTGAATTTGAGTCTACTGGAGCTTAAAAATAACCTGGCTGTTGCTTTATTTATAAAATAATACATAAAAAAGGTTAACAATGCTTGCAGAAGGAAGGGGACATTTTGGAGGTGAATGAATATACAGTATTTTTATGTAAAATGCAGACCTGTGCATTCTTTTGCCACTACTTTGTGATTAAGGACTTTATTAATAAACTTGACTTGAATATAAAATCACTCACACACACACACACACACGCACGCACGCACGCACTAACGCACACACAGACACAATGAAACTGCTTGCAAATTATTATTTTGAAAAGTGTTGGTTTTAACAGGAGCTAATGCGGAAGCAAATTGCTCATCTCAACTTCCTTGTGTGTCACAGGATGTACGGGTTGGGTAGAAAAGCAACGCGTTGCTGGGTGAGACAGACGTTACACTAAAACTAATGGGGAACGAAGGATGATGAGCAGGGGAGAGAATGAGGCAGACATAGTGAAAATAAGAAAATCATCTTTGAGTTAGAGAGAGTTTGTGTGTGCGCGCAAGTGTGTATGTGTGTGTGTGTGTGTGCGCGCACACACACACACACACAAGGGAGTGCATGTGACACGATGGCACTGGGCGTTGTCTGCCACTCGGGGGCCCCTGTTGTCGACCGCTGGCATATCCCAGAATCCTATTAGGAGTGAGTCACACTTGGGTGGCACATTCATCATGGGCCCTGCACATTGAGATTGCTGTTATGAATATAATTAGAGAGGAGATGTTCAGGGCACCCACCCACACACACACACACACACACACACACACACACACACAGCTCTGGTCATATGTGAAGGCACAAACACATATGTGGGCACACAAACACAAACATGGCACGTAGTTGAATGTATAAGAATGATTTCTCAAAGAGGATCATTAACTGGAATACGCACACACACACACACACACACACACACACACACACACACACACACCTATCCTGATATCAGACACTTCATTTTCACAGGCTTCAGATGAGATGAATTTGTTCCTGTTAGCGCCATACAGGCGCATGTACAGACCAGCCAGCTCCCCAGGGGTTAAAGCCCTGGTTCATCAGAACTGTAGCTGGGAACCTCTGGATATAGACCGTTGACACACACACAGCGTAAAGTAGGACAATGGCTTCCACTTCCAGAGACACCCACACCTTCTGTTGTTGGCTTGACCATGAAGCGATGCATGTTATGTTACTGTAAGGAAACACTGGCTGGTCAAATTAAGTTAAAACTGCATAGCATCTCTATAGCTACTCATAAAATATATACTGTAATAAGCACAAAAAATTATAATAATATATATAATTCTCTGTCGTATGATATAAACGTGTTAATTAATTACTATCCCATCATGTTTAAAGACCACACAAAATCATTCGTCATAACTTTAATGTACAGCTATTTGAATTATGTGGGTACTGTACTTTAGTATAAATGTTAAGTATAGATTACTGTAATTGTGTAATTCATTTTTCATCCAGCTACACAAAAGAGAGATATAGATATTCTGTTTCCTCACAAATGTTTTACTGTTTCGTTTTGTTTTCTTTGTCCTTCAACTAAGAGCCTAGTTTTGGTTTGTTTTATAAGTGGGCTATTTCTCTAAGTGCTGTTTGTGAGTGCTGCACACCCTGGGCCATACAGGGATAATGGATCAGGCATACAAGGCACTGTGCTCTGGCAGCAAAGTATTCTATTATACTCTTCATGAATTGTTATCACTAGGAACAAAGAGATCAGATCAGATTAGGCAGGCAACAACTAATGCAATTTGAGAGAAAACTAGATTAGATGAGACTAGATATAAACTCTTCCATTTGGGTACTAAGTAACAAGAAATGTCCAATATCAAATAAGATAAACACATTAAGATTTTGGCAACACAATTTGCTTGAGCGTTTCTACGAGCGGTATAAAAAGCGATATAGGATTGTCCCTTTACAGTAATTTAATTAAAAAATATATCACAATATAAAACAACTGTTTATCAAAACGACATTTTCAAACTGGCATGTGACGAAGGCTTTTCCGAACACAGTTTTTACATTTTTTCTCCCACCAGGGTGAAAGGCTTCATTTGTCCACCTTTGAAATTCCTCACTAGGCTGTAATTAACAGTGTGTAAAAATCCTGCCCGTCTGTGATGGCATGCTCCCTTTCTCCTCCTCTGTCTGTCATTACGGGCAGTTACCACCGTCTGCTGTGCCATCCTGCTTCACACACACACACACACACACACACGCACACACACGGGCGCTCTCTCTCCTCTTCGCTGCACAAACTAGCAGGAAGCTAGCCAAGACTCTTGGAGAGCTAGCATGTGTTTACCACCCTCTGAATGCACGCCACGTCGAGAGCTCTGCCTGCCATCTGAATGCTCTGTAATATCAATAATTGATGCTCTTGAGGAGTAGTAATTAAATTAGTTAATTATGGCGGTAAAATTACATGTAATTATGAGACTGGAGGGTATGTTTAGTAAATTAGTCTCATCCATGCTCACTGTGTGTAATGCTGCCAAATTCTGTTTGTTGATGATTAGGTAATTTCGATACCCTCCCTACTTTGAAACAAATGCATCGTTTACACACAGGACTCGTCTGATCGGGATTGTGGTGATTTATCACAGAGGGATGGTATTCTCTTTTCCTTAGCCTTTTTCTTTCCCACTGGATTACATTGATGGTACGAGCCCCTGGCACAAACTTCAGTTGGCTTTGGGAACAGAAACCAACATCAAGGAGGTGCATTGGTAAAATCTAGATTATATGCTTTCATTTCAATGTCAAAATAGCAGGTACTTTCTGTATACTGTAATACTTTTTCACTGTTCAAGCCAGAGTGTTTCCCATACATGTCACCTCACATAACCAATAATCTATGTGCCTGCTCAGACTACAGTATGTGCAGTTGATATTATATATACGTATATATATATATATATACGTATATATAAATGACTTAACTACAATGTAATGCCATTCAGAATAGTCAACATCATGTAATAAACCAATTCACATTAAAATAATTGATCAAATAAATCACCTTATTTGTCAGAGAGAAACACGCTGGTATCCAAATGCTCTCCAGCACAGGGAGATTCTGTGTCAACAAACAGAGTGGAAAAACGCCTTAAGGCTGTGGACCAAGTCTCTCTTGTTTGAGTTTCTACTATGGAGAGAGGCTTATGTGTAAGCCCTGCCATATTGCAGCATCACATTTCCCTCTAGATCTCATAAACAGCTTGTCGTGCTCCTACTTGTGAAATAGACGGCATATTGTCTAGGCCAGGCTGAATGCACAGGCAAATAACAAGGCATACAAACACTGTGTACTGTAGTTAATGAGATTAAGCTGGAAGATGGAAGTTTTCTGCCATTAATTGCCTCTGGATTATGCTGGGAGAACAATTGTACCCACATCATCTGAAAAAACACATGCTAGGGGGTTTCCATAAGCATAGCATGTGAGTCACAGCTCTCTGTGTTTGACTGCCATACAGGTTTGTTTTGGTTGGTGTACACAGCTTTGAATCGCAAAAAAAAAGTTATAAAAAAAAGTGCTATAGCCTAACACACGGATGCACACACACACACACACACACACGCACACGCGCACGCACACAGGTGTATGAACACACGCAGTGCATGCACGCACACACCCATACACACACACACACACACACCCACACACACACACACAAACACACACACACACAGATACATAAACTAATTTGCATGAAGGTCATCCAATATGCACGGATGCTTATGTGTCGACACATGCATGAGCAATCGTACACTTGCAAGCACACACACACACACACACACACACACACACACACACAACATAGCGTATACTGGTTTGGGGTGATTGACAGAACGTCCCGTCCACTCGGTTCTCCTGTGGCATGATGGGAAGGCTGTCTAACTCTGCCTCAGGCAGGATTCTTCTACTGTCTGTTGGTGAAGTATCACATCTGAGCTGCATCTCTCCAGAGGAGCTCCAGCCACTTAATTGCATTCTACCACTTGTTACCATCTCGACGATACACACACACACACACACACACACACACACACACAAACATGTTGTACAGATGCATATGTGACTTGACAACTACAGGAACTGATTGAGCAATGAGAAGACAACTGAGACAGAAATCCTTCTTTCCCTCTTAGATCTCTCCCCCTCTCTCTCTCTCCCTCTCTCTCTCTCTCTCTCTCCCTCTCTCCCTCTCTCTCTCTCTCTCTCTCTCGCTCTCTCCCCCTCTCTGTCTCTCTCCTTCACATTCTCTCTGGTCTGTTCTGATGCTCATTTCGTGTGACTGAGACGTGACCTCCATGATGGGAGGTGACACTGCTGGAGGACTGGTGATGACGGCAGGCAGGCAGGAGAGAGGGAGGAGACAAGAAAGGAGAGAGGGAGGAGAGAGGGAGGAGAAATCCGATGGACAACAACACAGAATGTAAGAAGCAGTGGCGTGAAAGATATATGATCAAATATGATCATCTAAGCTCATATTAAATATGATAGTATCAAATATAATAGAAGATCAATTCAGAATATAAGATAAAACAAGATATGATGATTTGATGAGATAGACTGATATGATAATATTATATGATACAGTAAAATAAAACAAAATACGATACTATAGGACAAGTTCAAATGTGAGGAGATAAGCTACAATAAGATAACATAAAAGATAATGTATTATATAAAGTCATACGTGACAGAATATTTCCTTAAGATACATTACATTATGTTATATCATGCAATGCTATGTTGACACATGAAACACCTTATTAGTCTTTTGTTACTGTATGTGTACTATATATTATCTTTGTTGTTTCCACTGGTAGAGTAAATAGATCATGATTTAAATATACCTTTCATGTTGTCTAATCTCTGTAATGCAGGTAACCCAGCAGAAATACGATGCCCTTGTCAGTTGTATGCTGATATCAAGAAACCACTAACGTGGCAGAGATGTGTCTCTGTTTTTCTCTCTGTGCGCTATATTGATTCAAGGTCATGCATATACTGTAGGCTTCGAATTAACTGAAGTATAAGAACTGCTCCTTGCTATCCATTTACCTACACTGTAATTACAGAAAAAGACTGCTATCATTTCGATTGTTAAGTCATTTTTTACTTCCTTTTAGTCATTCTGCCAAAGCCTTTATATAAAACATTTTTAAAAATGTTTAATAATTGGGGGGATGAGGGGGGGAGGATTGCTTATAATTTATATAACTCTGATATCATATCTTTGCCTGATTTTCTGCACCAGAGAGCTTCACCCCCTGCATAACAAATCACGTATCTTCCACACAGGAGAGTAACTGACTTTGCTTTGGTATTTGATTGAATACCATTATTGACTTTAATTAGTATGTATTAAACTCACATCACAAAAGCACGACACATGACAAATTATATATAACCGATCACATAATATATAAAGAAAATCAATATTTATTTGATTTGAATGACAGGCAGTATATATATGTTATACAGTATATTATACAGTACAGTATATACACAGAGAACAAACTCCTTTTAAGTGATATGATAATTCTGAATATCATAAAGATCCAGGGTTTTATAAGCCTCTGTAATTAGTCAGACTTGTGCAATAAAAGTCATTACGTATGGCTTAAATGCTTACACATTACATTCATCGGCTCTGTGTACTCCCCTGCTTATACGTGCGCGTGTGTGTGTGTGTGTACGTGTACGTGCGCATAGTGTGCCTCCATGCACGCACTTCTGTGTCACTTCTGTGTACCCAGCCCATTGTCGTTTTACCAAGACCCTCCCCTCATAAACGATGGCAAACATAAAATATCCCCCTCTAATTACGTCTCATAATCCCCCCATGATCCGCCCTTATGGAGGCTATTACTGTATAAGTCTCGTCACTGGTGTTGCTATTTTCTTAATATTTCACCCCTTTTGTCCTCCACAGACAAGAACATATTGGCAATCCCATACAGAACGTCACAATGCATCACTGTCAGGGAGAAGACCCCATATATGGTGCGCACTGCTCATTAAGAGTCAAGTCACTTATAGAGGAGAATGAGAAAGCCCCTCCCCCACCTCCAACAGGACAGATACATGTACTTAGTTGTATAATAAAGATAACCTCCATTCTAACATTGCCCTCAGTGTAGAAGGTCCACATAGTAATTATTTAGCAAATCCCACACAGTTATTGAATGACAGTCATTGTGTGCATGTCTGTGTGTGTGCATGTGTGATTGAGTGGGCAGAGGGCTGAGTCCATATTCACGCCTGCATCCTGCTACCAAAGCTGTCACTGTTTGCATGGAGAGTGGCAGTGGTGTGTTTAGGGGTGGGGGTTTCCCTTGTGTGTGTGTGTGTGTGTGTGTGTGTGTGTGTGTGTGTGTGTGTGTGAGTGTGTGTGTGAGTGTGTGTGCATGTGCGTGCGTGTGTGTAGGTGGGTGTGTGTGGTGCTATGGTTGTTAATAAAAAAAGAAAAATGCACAAAGACTTAAAAGAAAGACAAGGGAGATGCACTGATAGATACACTGGTAGTAGAACAGCAGAGCCATCACCCCATGCTACAACCCCCAACACAGCCATACCCACGATAATATACTGAGATCTGTCATGTAGTCACAGAGGAACACAAGGATAATAATGCAGTCTCTCTCTCTGTGTGTGTGTGTGTGTGTGTGTGTGTGTATGTGTGTGTGTGCGTGTGCACCTACTAGACATCTGACAGAGTTGAGGGGTGACAGACGATGAAAAGAAACATTACTCTCTGTAACAAATGGAGGTCGCCCCATGGAGGACAGGAGAAGTATTTTAGTGCAGTTAACCTGCAGAGCAAAACAGGGGCGAGAGAGAGAGAGAGAGAGTGAGAGAGAGAGAGAGAGAGAGAGAGAGAGAGAGACATTCAACCAAGCCTTTATTGGCACAATTCTCTCAATCAGAGATACAAATATGTTTAGTTTGGAAATGAAGCATGATGATATTGGCAAATACAATAATGTTTAGAAATGAGAATTACAGTAGACCTAGATTGAGACACATCAAGAGATAAAGAGCACTGTGTAACATATGAGCAAAACAGAAGAGGATGGGTAGGTGCCAGCCATTACTGGAAAACATGTAAGCAGGGGGATTTAATTCAGAGAGTAAAGCAAATCATCAAAAAGACAGATTCATCTTTTTGGCACACTGTCACAAAAAAATAAAAAAACAGATAAAAAAAGATAATTGGATAGAGGTTAATTACTTTTTAAGCCTTTCATGATGATGCAATGTTTTGAAACGCTGCATTAAATGGTTAAAAATGGATGCCAGAAAGACTGACGTAGAGTCAGGGATTCTGACGAAAGATTGTGGATATTTGAACTCGATCAAAACAAGAACAAAAATTTGAAGCACCACCTCCCTATAAATTGGACATGCACTGTCAAGCCCAGGATAGTGTGGTGCGGTGTGCACCACGTTGTTTGTATTCTCATGTACAGAAACACAATGATATTCACAAAGCATTATGTCTTACCGCTAAGCATATTGGCACTAAAAGATACTAACTTAATTATATTCACAAATCTGGAATTGGGAGAACTCTTAAACTAAGAGAAAGGGTGGTGTTTATGGATAATGCCATGTTACATGAACAATGATTGGCTGGTCAGTCAACCCTATCAACAATGCCTAACACAATTAGCACAATTAGATACCACACCTCTTCCCACGCTGAAACAAATTAGGCAAACAGTAAAATTGCAAATACATATATGGAATTTAAATGCAAACACAAATAACACATGAATACAATTAATTCTGGGAAAGGCAGTAGAGCTTAACTGTAGCTATTGTTCCACAAATAACTATAAACAAATGGAGTTTATTGATTGATTGATTTATTGATTTTATTCTTGGATTATACACAACATAATATAAACAGCAAATCCAAGGGATAACATGTTTAAATCAAAAACACAAATTTCCAACATGGTCCCACAATGTTAAAAACAAGACAAAGACAAAACGCAGGACATCAACTAACAACGGTCATGTGAGAACCATTATCGAATGTGAGAAGCGCTGGTATTCTTTACAGTCTCAGGCCATGGTAGAGATTGCAATTATCACTGACAAGGCCATTATTTGTTGCCTCGCAAGACCATCCTGATTTTGCAAGCTTCAGTTTGAATTCGCCGCGGGAATAAGTCTGGAGAGCTTGGAAATCATTGTGTTTCAGGCCGTTAAACCTATGTGTGGCCAACCAGCGTTGTACAGCTACAGGGTTTTAAGTTTGACGAAAGCGGCTTGAAAACTCGAGTTGAAAATCCATTGACAGGCCCAACAGAGGTTAACGTAATAGCCTAGATGATATAGCATCAGTTTAATTAGAATGTAGTTGAAGAGCAAAGGCTTTTCTCAATGGAAAATATGTTTTCACTTTTCTTCCGACTTTTTAACTGCAAAAGTGGACTCTGCTGGTTCACAAGTTCGTCCAATCACATGCCAAGTATTGTTGAAAGCGCCTACCCTTTTAAAAACTGTTTCAATGGACGGCTCCCCAGATGGCTGTAAATTGATACTAAGCACCCCCCCCCCAACTATTAATTGTGAATGCAAAGCCTTTCATTATATCTAAACTATCGTTTCCTAAATTAAACATTATTTCAATACCAAGTCGATTAATAATATTGTAATTTGATTTAGCAAATATCGTAATTTGCACGTGCACACATCGGAAAAGTCTTCCTCGCAAGTTGATGCAGCGTTTTATAGCCCAGGCTTTGCTCTGTCCAATAACATGACCTGTTTCTCTCAATCCCTTCCCAAGTTAGCTCACAAAATACATCATTTTTTAATGTATCTATTTAAAATTACAAATAGCCAACTTCATCTTACCTTTGCTGATTTTCTTATGTAATAAATGTTCAGTTACATCAAATAAATCCACGCCAAAAATATTTCCTGTACTAAAACCCATAAATATTTGTATTTGTTCACTTCACTGGCTTCAATCTTGGCACATCTACTCATGAGATGTTGTAATGTGGTTCTATAGTGTAATGGGGTTTACTGTAAAATGCATAATTCCAATTAATTATTCAGTTATATCAAGTACTTTCTTTCTTTTTTTTCTGTTTGAGGGTCTTGTAGCTCTGGATTAGTGTAATCCACATTAATTATTTAACCTGAAAATAAATATCATAAGTGTTTCTTACAGTTTAATACCAAAATTACATACTGTAGTATGTGACACTATGATACCACCATCATGTGACACCAATTAATGTATGGTCATACTTTTACGAGAAATATATTGAATAATACACCTTTAAATGTATGGAATGATTTCTAACGTTATTATTATTTAAATAATGCAGAGATTCCCTCGCTGGCTTTGACCCAAACTGCTACAGGTATGACAAGTCTTTTCAAAGACAAATTGTCACCATTATTCTATTTATCTCAGGACAGACTGATGTCGGCTGGAATAAGTTGAATTTCACTCAAATTAAACATCCAGAAAGACTTATGAGCTGGGAGATGTACTAATGTTGCATCGCCTAAAATAATTTAAATTAATGTGCCATGAAATAGGTCATTAATGAGGATGCATGGGCCATACGTGGAGACAGACAGACAGATGATGCGATCATACAGACAGACACCATTACACTAACCCAGAAGCTGCTACAGTAATGACTTTAAGCCTATGCCCTTAAATAGAATCACATATGACTGCCTCGCTACATTTAGCCTTATTTCAAATGAGAGAAAAAAGCATTTAATATTTGTATAGAGAGCCTAAGTCACTTCCACATGATGGCACCTTAGTTTAAAAAAAATATGTATGGTAGTCAACAGTGAGAATGCAAATATTTTTAGATCCCGTTTGAATTGTGACACGAAGTACACATATTATGTTTGTCTATTTAAAATATAATTGCTCAAGTCAAGTATATCAGTTTGTTGTGATGCTATAAAGTAATCTTTGGTTTGGTGTGTAACCGCTCAGTGAACTACAGCTTTCGTCTCGCACAACACACGTCACTTAAACAATGCTTTCTTCAGCTTGTGGGTTGTGGCGCGAGAAGGTCATGACACTTACCTGACACAGGGTTTGTAGTCTTACTAATTACGTATTTTCACAGTCATATACTTCAACAAATGCAAAAAAAGCATGACAAACTGAGACTTTCTTGACTCGAAAAATTTTCTTTTTCATAGTCAAACATCATATGTGTACTTCGTGTCACAAAGCAAACGGGATCTAAAAATAATTGTATTCTTACCATTGACTACCATACATATTGTGCCAAATGCAACTATTAGGCGTGTGTAGCAACAGTGTATAATGGATTTAAAATGTTTTATATTATATAAATAATACTATAATATAATAATAATAAAAAGTTATGGTCAGGGGCATGCTTAAATCCATAGCCATCCATATACATAATTCATGTGATGACTATTACATTAGCCATTAGCTATGAACTACAATAAAGACCAATTAGCCAAAACTTGACCTGGTGCATCTGACTATTACATACTGCAGTTTATAAGCAGCAGGTTGTATCATAAACTGTCACCTGATAACACTGATATGTTAATATTTATTCATAAATATATTGTATGTACATATATAATTATTCTATACTCTACTGCCCACATGAGCTGCTCTGTGTTGGCATTTCTTGTCTTCCTTCCTAGATATGTCTGCTCACTTTGAATCAAGCAAATAAAGTGAGGAAAATAGCTAAATAGCTAAAATAGCTAGCTTTGTAGCAATTACCCAATCAAACTAATTATCTTGCACAGACAGTGACCTGGACTGACTTCTCTCTTCTTGTGGAGGCAACATGCAAGTTAAACAGTTAAATGCCCTCCTTTCACTGTTGTCCAACCAGTGCTTAATGTGAGTAATCACCTTCACACCTGCAGATGAGCTCACTGGAGGGTGAGAGAGAGAGAGAGAGAGAGAGAGAGAGAGAGAGAGAGAGAGAGAGAGAGCTGAATGTGCTTGCTTGTTTATTTGTGAATGTGTCTAATTGTGCATGCATGTTTTCTCTACATGTGTTTGTGTGTGTGATATATGAGTACTGGTCTGCTGGAACAGGGCAGCATATTGTATTTCTGCTACAGTATGTCACATGTTGCATGTAGCTATAACTATGGGGGGCCTACACCTCTGCTGCACAGAAGACTTGACTAAAGGATTCTGGGATGTAACAGCGGTCGACAACACTGTTAACTGTTACGGTGCCCTGCGATTCAGCATGTCACACACACAAACACGCACACACACACACACACGCACACACACACACACACACACACACACACACACACACACACACACACGAGAGCATACTGCAGATATACAGAAGCACACAACAGACGACCCAAGGACAAGGTTTACAGAAGTGTTGCAACAGACCTGCTGTGCACAGCTATACATACAGTAGCTTCTACTGTGATGGTTTAGACCTTGACCACCCACAAGGAATAACACATAGACTGACACACACACATGACTATCCACGCAAACTGACAAAGCACACAGTTCTGACATACAGTAACATGAAATAGAAAAATATCCGATAGAGAAGACACGTTTTGTTGATTTCATGGGATAACAAATATGCAGTGCAATGGCATTCAGCTGGTCTCATTACTCACTTCATCTTTGTTTTACAGTAATATGTTGCTCGTTCCTTTCCAGGGTAGACCACAGCATCAAAGTACGTATTTTCTGAGTCACACACACACACCTACACACACACGCACACACCTACACACACACACACACACATACACACATATACACACACACACAAACACACACACACACACACACGCACACACAAATATACAGAAACCTAGTTAGCATAGCATACTGCGGCATTTTTCTAGACTGGCAAACACACACTTTTCCAATTTAAAAATAATTTCCATTGTTTAATGCGCTCATGCATTCCTTTATACTATAACTTCATCCTATATCCTAATACATTTATTGTATGTGAAGCACTTTGTAAACTTTAACGCAATAAACTTTAAAGTGTGCGCTCGCACACACACACACACCTTCAAGGTGGTAAAAATCATGTTTTCAGCAGTGATAAAAGGAGGGGTGTTTGTGATGACAGGCCATGTGATGTTGTGTGACAATGCTGTCACCAAAGGTGTCGGTAAAGACACTGAGCGCAACAGGACAGAATGTGTAAATAAGAAGAACAGCGTTGAGAACAACCATCATCGATGGCGGCCATCTTCATACTGCAACAATCGGCCACAGCGCCTGCCTTTCAAAACACAGAGGCCGAACCAAGGTGATGCCTGTGATCCAGAGGGTCAAACCAAAACAGAAAAGAACATCATTAGCCGCCAAACGCTGAACGAATCCTTGTAGTTTCGGCACAACAACCGTTTAACATTTCAGCACCTCGAGTGACAAGTCTGACAAAATCCCATCGTGCCGACGCGTTAACGCATTTGACACAATTTCATGTGCAGCGCTGCGCAGTACAGATGGAGATGATGGCGGGAAAAAAAGTCTATATTCTCTGTAGATGCTGCCTGACAATGTTCCAACAGCTGTGGCGTTACGCACACGCCTTTATCGACGCTCTGTGCCGGGACACAGCACGACCGACGCGACACTGCTGTCAGCCCGTACTCACAAAGCTGATTAAAACAAACACAAAATAAAGCTTGAATTAACCTCAAGTTAACCTGCAGTGTGGAAGAGTAACAACATCAGCAATGATGTTTTGATAACAAGCGTTGTCCCCAAAAAAATGTAAATGACGTAAATGTTATTCGCACCCCATCCCCAATGCATGGTTATTAGTAACGATGAGTGTTATTAACAACATAAATCATTCTTTATTGCACAATATTGCCTGCAAAGAGAAAGATATTTGAAGAAATGCCCCCCCCCCATGCCAGTCAGTAATGATATTGGTATTTCGTTTATTGGTTTACTCTACTGTTCAATACTGTATGAGATGCAATCTGTGCTAGCAGCCACATAATGTACATTACGACTTTGTTGGCACTGTAGTACGCAATGCGCACAAACCACTTTATTGTTCAGGAACATATAACAGGCCTAATTACATCTCGCTATCACCCGCGCGTTGTAACTGAAGCTGTAGCACAGGAGGCGTTTGGGAAGAAAAGAGGCTAGAAATGCTGAAGGATTATGTCAAACTGTTGCAAATCAGTTTTTTCAGGGATTAGGAGGGTTTAAAGTCAAGGGAAAACCCAAGGGTGTCTCCTCCTAGTCTCTGTGCTGTTGTGCGATGTGAAGCCTGCTCATTGTGACACACATACACACACACGCACACACACACACGCACGTACACAGGCACGCACACACACACACACACACACGCACAAGCACGCACACACACACACACACACACGCAC
>JAODTR010000008.1:586699-611501 GCA_025399935.1 Amblyopsis rosae | reverse complement strand
TTTCAGTCATGACCCACCCTTCATGACCATAGGTGAGGGTAGGAACAAAAATTGCCCGGTAGATCGAGAGCTTTGCCGGGGCAAAGCTCCGGCTAGAAACACCAGATTATATTTTAAGCATGCACAGAACAAAGAGAATATAATTTAAACAGAGCCACTTCCGCATTAGATTTTTGGAAGGGAGTGAGGAAGGGGGGGGGGTGACTTTTAACCCTTTATGCAGATGACCCAGCGTTCCATGCAAGTCAATGTGGAGGTCCACGCATCTCACCATTATTTCTCTCTGGGGGCGTTAATGGGTATTTTGAGTATATGACATTAATCCCCAAGTACCTACGATCAATCTGAGGCCACAACGGTGATTCTGCAGCGAGGTGTTTTGAGGTAAATTGACTTTGTTTCAGGCCACGCATGGTAGATGTATCTGGCCAGTCTGTGCGCTGGTGGTTATGTCAGACTCCATCCACCATGGCCATTTTTGCTTCCATGGAAACCATTGCAACGCTCTTATCTTTATATCATTCTAAACTCTTTGAGCAGACTATGAGGAGAGGTGTTTTGGCTTACAATCACTGACTGCAGCTTTTAAGTAATGAGGCCCCAGGGACAGTGGCATCTCAGTAGCAGCGTGCAAACCCATGAAGGTCTATAAGTTCAAAGCAGCAAGATTTACATTTACAGCATCTAGCAAATGCTTTTATCCAAAGCTACTTCTAATCACTGACAAGCAACCTGACATGGCAAGCTAACAAGCTTCAGTCACCAGGGCTAACACACATACTAAATAATATATTGTTCAATCCTCAAACAGAATTGACGTGTGTGTTTCATTTAATTTAGTGTAGTGAATACTTCTTTGTTTATCACTTTGGTAGCTGAGCAACAATGTCTTCGCAAATTACAAAGATAAATTAAGGATTAGCACAGAATGAGACAGGACCCATGTCTAAAACATAAACTGTTTAATTTCAGGAGCAAGAAGAGCAGAGAATGTATTTATAATCATTAATAAAAAACTATGAAATACAAATGTTATGAGATAGATAGTTTACATATTGTTACAGAAAACTTTGGATTGGCTATTATCAGTGCCATTATAGAAGAGAGAGACCATTTTGAGAGTCCTGACATTTACTCTATGGGAGATGTCCGTAACTGTATACTGTAGTGGTTAAAAGAATAGAGCCTGCTTTAACCGTAACTTATTCAGCCAATCGCGTGATTGCGCTGAGGCATGCCGACATGTGCAGTGGAAGTATAACCTGCAGGATAAAAAGGCTTTATTAACCTTATTTTGGAGCAAAGTCATCAAACGTTTAAAATCGAGATTTCACCCATCCCTCAAGGGAGCCCACTCCACTGCTCCCTTGAGGTGAAATGCAGACGATGAATTTCGCTACATGTATGTGTATGTGACAATAAAACATAGAATAAAAACACCTACCTACCCCCCAAACCTACACATCGCTTAACAGTTTTCTGCTTGTGAAGTTGCTGATCAAGTCGCTGATTTGCATTGATGTTCCATGGTCTCTGTCTGGGGCATCGCTGCTGGTCTCTTCTAGTGTGTCTAGGGGTTTATGGTGGTCTTTGGTCACTACAGTAGCTGCTGGTCTCTTCTAGTGTGTCTGGGGGTTTATGGTGGTCTCTGGTCACTATAGCACATCGCTGCTGGTCTCTTCTAGTGTGTCTGGGGGTTTATGGTGGTCTCTGGTCACTATAGCACATCGCTGCTGGTCTCTTCTAGTGCGTCTGGGGCTTTATGGTGGTCTCTGGTCACTATAGCACATCGCTGCTGGTCTCTTCTAGTGTGTCTGGGGCTTTATGGTGGTCTCTGGTCACTACGGTAGCTGCTGGTCTCTTCTAGTGTGTCTGGGGCCTTATGGTGGTCTCTGGTCACTATAGTACATCGCTGCTGGTCTCTTCTAGTGTGTCTGGGGCTTTATGGTGGTCTCTGGTCACTACGGTAGCTGCTGGTCTCTTCTAGTGTGTCTGGGGCCTTATGGTGGTCTCTGGTCACTATAGTACATCGCTGCTGGTCTCTTCTAGTGTGTCTGGGGCGTTATAGTGGTCTCTGATCACTACAGCAGCTGCTGGTCTCTTCTAGTGTGTCTGGAGCTTCATGGTGGTCTCTGGTCACTATAGTACATCGCTGCTGGTCTCTTCTAGTGTTTCTGGGGCCTTATAGTGGTCTCTGATCACTACAGCAGCTGCTGGTCTCTTCTAGTGTGTCTGGAGCTTCATGATGGTCTCTGGTCACTACAGTAGCTGCTGGTCTCCAGTGTGTCTGGGGCCTTATGGTTCTGTGGGGGCGAGGAGACAGCATGCCTGATCACAGACAATCAGCAGCAGGTTGTAAAGGACAATTGGCCTTGCTCTGCCAGTGGCTACTCAGACACATGCATCTCACCCATGTTACTGTGTTCTAACTCTGCACTCAACCCCGCCAGCTACAGTCAGCTACAAAGCATGTCAATGAGCACCGGGCGACTACGAGTGAAAAAGCGTCCGGTTACTTAGCGACTGGGAGAGTTGACCAGCGTTCAACTTTATTCAAATGTTCAGTGACGCGGTGTAGCGACTAATCGATCAGAGTGTGTGTGTACATCTGAAGCCCCTCCCAGAGACACTACAGAACAGTATATAGGAACTGTAAGGACTTTGACCCTCCCTGTTCTTGGCGGTAACAAATGGAGGAGAAACAGCGTTCTTGTTCATTTACCGGGACATGTATTTTTATAACTATGGAGGGTGTTTGCAGGTTTTCGAGGTTGTATTAATAGCTTGTAAGGTTTATGGATGCATTAACGCAATGCCAAACGAATGAATGACACCCTATTAACACCATTCATTACCTGGCAATGGGCAACTTTTAAATGTACGCTATGTTATAGTAAAATAAATATTGCAATCAAATGATATCCGTAGGGTTTACAGTAAGTCTAAATACAATTAGTAGTTTGTTCATGGGTTTGTGTAGCTCATGCACAATGTACCTCTTTGAGCGACCGATCAGACACGCCCCCACCAGTGACAGGAAAGACACGCCCACCAGCGACCGATCAGACACGCCCACCAGCGGCGGCTACAAAGCGAACTGGCTACAATGAGCTACCAAATCGCTGGCGGTGTGAGTGCAGGGTGAAGGAGCAATGCTGTATGTGGTCTTGTCCTCCACTAGATGGGCACACTAGAGCAACGGAATCTAAACTAAAACAAGTGTATTGTGGGTGGCGCGCACACACACACACACACACACACGCACATGCACGCACACACACACACACACACACGCACGTACACAGGCACACACACACACACACAAACGCACACGCACGCACACACACACACACACACACACACACACAATGACACAGACAGCAGGCCATACAGGCAAACAGACATTCACAGTAATTACTGTATGAGGTACACACTCAAGCAGACACAGGCCTATTGCGCTCACATCGCTGTGGTAACATGGCTGCCTTTGTGTAGACACACATCCCCATCCAACCCAATCCTCCACCCACACACACACACACACGCACACACGGCTGGTGACGTGACCAGGTTCCATGATCGTTGCGATAGGTGCGTGCATGTGTGTGTGTGTGGGTGCACGTGCGTGTTACTGAGGTGTGAATTGCACACGGGACGCCGTGTTGAGCAGCCGTGATCCGCCAGATGACCCGCGGGGTCAAACCCATTCTCCCAGACGTGCCCCTTATTGTAGCCGGCAGTTTAGACGCTCATCCACAGTCAAGGCCAGTTAAAGCGTGAAGGATCTGGGGCCTAGCAGACAGTGTGGCCATCACATCACATCTGTGTCTGCCTCAGCATGCCTGACAGCAGACCGCACAGGGGGAGAAAGAGAGAGGGAAGGGGGGGGGGGGAGGGGGGGAGAGAGAGAGAGAGGGAGAGAGAGAGAGAGGGAGGGGAGAGTGACAGCTGTCAGACACACAGTGGACATGACAGGTAAGAGACAGGCAGGTAGACAGCAGTATAGGCTGAGATGCAAACTGACAAACTGGCAGACAAGCAGGCAGGCAGGCAGACAGACAGACAGACAGGTAGTCAGACAGGTAGGCAGACAGGCAGACAGGTAGACAGACAGACAGGTAGGCAGACAGACAGGTAGACAGGCAGACAGACAGGTAGGCAGACAGGCGGACAGACAGACAGACAGACAGACAGGTAGGCAGACAGAGAGACAGGCAGATGAATGATTAATGAGCACTAGGACACAAAGGCAGACACAAAGATGCACTATGTGCATGCAGGTAAACAGGTGGATGGGGAGGCACACACATACACACAGTGATGGGCACAGGTGCACCAGTGGTTTCTCCAGTCCAGCCAGTGTGTTGTGAGGAAACAAAGAGATGAACCATTGACAGTGGAAACACAGTGGAAAAAATAGCCATTACATGAAATGATGAGGTATTAATAGAAGTTCACACACACACACACACACACACACACAGAGCGTATAGGTCAGGTGGAATTATTTTTAAGAACAGAGCAAACAGTACATTATGTTTGTGTGCGTGTGTTTGTGTGTGTATGTGTGTGCGTCTGTGTGTGTGTGTGTGTGTGTGTGTGTGTGTGTGTGTGTGTGCGCGAGCGCGAGCACGAGCATGTGTGTGAGAGAGACATTAAGGAGCACAAAGGTCAATGTGTTTAAATCCTAATCTATCTATCTACAAATAGTCCTAAACCAGACCACCCACTAAAAGCAATATAACTTGGGGTAATACCACCTGACCATATTTGGTAACATCAAACACTATATGGTTGAAAATGAAGCACTGGAAATTAATTTCACAGCCTCTGCAGTGAAATCCTGCACAATTGTCAGCACATATTTCGTGAGCCAGTGATGTTGGGAAATAAAGTACAGAGGTGAAGGGTGGAAGTCAGTCCATGGCTTAGTAGCCGTTGCCCTACAGCACAGAGCCAATCAGAGCACAGTGAAACTCAAGAGGCAGAGTTAGAAATACAGACCACAAGAGCAGAAAAAATGACGTTCTGCCGTGTTTCAAAACACAAGGTCAAACTTGCCAACAGCTTGGATATGCCTGCATGATTTACCCTTGACCCCGTCATTTTAGAGTGAAGAAAATGATCACGATTATTTTGGGTGGAAAAAGCCAGTACAATTAGCAATTCTATCAAGCTAGCTTTAATTAAATAAACAGCGCCACACTAATATTGCTGGCTGTGTTTGCATTAATTACAATTATAGAGCAGATGTTTTTATCCAAAGAACTACTGTAGTAGAAGTTTTAAAGCATTAACATTACCATGTCAATATTGTTTAAAGTGCTTGTAGTGTGGATGCCGGCAGCATTTACACCATGACCCTCCTGCTGCGTTCAATGCATTTTTAATACCTGTACGGCAACCACAGTGATCGGAGCTTTAGCAACTCCTAAACTAGAGTGTGTCCTACTTGGCTGGCGTGTGTGAGACTTATATCTACAGTGGGATTTGCCTCCTGTCCTCTCCAATTTGAATGAACAACTGTCACTAGTGAATGACTAGTACTTAACTGGTATTGGTAGCTGTTTTGATATCGCTTTATGCCCCTGTGTTACTGGGTATTGCATCAAAACAATGTGGTGTCATTGCCAGACAAATGTAAAAGAGCCAGAACACTTTGGTAAATCTTGCACATGTCAGACACCTGATGGAATATGAGCCAATGTGCATCCACCTGTTTTGAATGGAGTATTTGAATTTAAATAGATGTTGTTGTTACTTGCAATGAAACCAGAAAATCTCCCACGCTGGTCAAACAAGGTCTAGAAAACACTAAAGGCCCTGTGGGGGTTTGAGGTCAGACACACACAAACACACACACACACACATAGGAACGAGTGGCGATCCGGATAGCCTACTGGAACTCTCACATTGTCTCAGTCCAACAATGCAGCAGCTGGCACAAACAGGGAGCTATTTAACAGCCACCAATTGATGCTCCACACCAGGTGCTACTGTGTGCCTTTCCCAACCTCATTTTATGCATCAGCAGAATATCCTGTGCCTTTATTTCCATAGCTCAGATGCTGGGTGGGGGGAGAGGGCAGCATAAACACTGGCATTTACGCTCGGATTAGATGGGGCAGTACACGCCTCCATTTGTGTCCGAAATTCCCTTTGAGCTTGAAGGCAGCGTCATAGTTAAAGTTATAGTTTTGTATTGAGAGCGCACGCCACTACCGAACCTCAATGCTTGTGTGCTGGCACTGATCTCTCCCCCACCCCCCCCCCCCGCCGCATGCCTACGTGTAAACCATTCACTCCCCCTATACGCATGTTTATGTTTCAAACATAAACAGTGAGCTAGGGAGGGATCTGGGCTATAACTGGGGCTGTAACACAATTGAGGCGTGTGCGTGTGTGTGTACATGCAGCTTATGTGGGTTCACATGCATGCAGCTATGGCTATGGTTCTCATCACCAGGAATAACACACTTTCAGGGACCTCCGTAAATGGACGCCATCTGTCTCTATTAGGGAAGTCTTTGGGAAAAGCGCGGCTTTGGCGAACACGGCCTGCAGATATGGAATGGCACGGCCCCTCTGAGAGCTCATGCTGTACGCAGTATAATATCTGCACTTCAGAGACAGAGAGGGGACTGCAGGGAACAGATTTTGATGGAGAGGCACAAACAATAACAGCGGACAACAGTGCGGAATGTATTTTCACAAGGACCCAGATTGTAATTCAGTGGGACATTTAGGAGGGAAAGAAAACACATTTTTCACATTAATATGCTGGTCCATGTTATCTCTCACACACACACACGCACACACACACACTCACACACACACACACACACACACACACACACACACAACCTCTCTCTCATTCATCCAGAGCATACCTGTCTCCATCACACACATCTCTACCTCTCCCCCCCCCTCTCTCTCATTAGTGGTCCAGCCCACTGACAACACACACGCTTTCCCTGCCTGCTATTAATGAGGGAGCCGAGGATTCCTAATAAGCAGTTTTTCTTTTAATTAAAAAGTCTCCATAAATAATCACCCTATAATCCATCTGTCAGATTCCATTCAGCTCCTATTTAGTAAGTGTCCAATATTCAGCGTTGGGGCCAGAGAAAAGTCCATGGAGTGAAATAAAGACCAGACCCTACAGTATACCATATATCTTCTGTCTGTCTCTGTACATTTGTCTGCATGTCTGTCTGTCTGTCTGACTGTCTGTACAGACATAGTAAACATGTTAGCCTCCACCCATTCTGCCTCCATAAAGCCCCTCTCAGAGCCCAGAAGAATATGCTAATAATGTTAGCGTGTTAATAATTGATGGCCATATAAGACTTGGCTATGCTTTGCTGATTCGGCAGTATTAGTGAAAGCGGTTGGACGCTGTAAATGATTTATTGTGGCCAATATTCTACCTGCAGGGATTTTGAATTTCTAATAAGGAAATATTCCTCCTGTGCCAGTGTGTATTTATCAAACGCCAAGCTGTTTTTGATAGGCCCATCAGGTCTCTTGGGTTTTCACAGTGGAGACAATATAGGGTTTACTTAATAGTTTTTGTGACTCAATTTCCCTCAAAACAAATTTTTGGGACCCTTTTGCATGATTTTTCTAACAGAGGCGATTTTCCAGATGCTTCTTTATAGTTTCAATCTACAACATTTTATTTTAAATTTGCTGATACAATGTTTTTAGCTAGCTTGCGCACATGTAATCTTATCTACAGTAATCTTATTATTTTTACTGCAATTTTTATTTTATTTATAATCCAGGCATAAATAAGTAAATAAATATTTATGCCAAAAGAACAGTGAGGTATTTAATGGTTTGAATTATTCAGCAGAGCAGAACAGTGCTGAAGACAAACTGGAAAAGTGGCTGTTGAGCTGTTGGGTAGTGAAGGATTGTTCGTTTAGCAATGTGCAGGTGCTGTGTGTGTGTGTGTGTGTGTGTGTCTAGCAGGGTTGGGAATATTTACTTTTTATATGTAATCAGTTGCAGTTACTAGTTACCAGACAAAAAATACAATCAGTAACGGAATTTTTTGATTACCTAAATTTAGTAATAAAATCTGATTACATTACATTACTTTTAGATTACTTCACGCCTATGAATTTTTCTTTGAAATGCCAACCAAAGTAATTTACTGCATTGACGCACCAGAGCTTCCTTTTTTTGTGACCGTTTATGTTGCTCGGGATAACATTAAAGTAGGATTTAATTTCAATTATTGATTGATTGAAGATGATTTCATTATGCATTTTCTTCTGCAAACTTCCCTTTTAAATTAGAAAATAGTCCTAGAAGTAATCATCTAATAAAAAATATAAAAATACCTGTAATCTGATTCCATTATTTTAGCTGGTAACTGTAATGGATTAAAATTACAGTTTTTTTGTAATTAGTTACATGTAATTGATTAAATGTAATCAGTTATTTCCCCACCATGGTAGGAAGAGAGACACAGAGAGAGAGAGAGGAGTGTGCAGGTGTGTGGTGGAATGTGTGTATTTAGCATTATTAAGTAACGCCTTGGGTCGGTTGTGTTTGTTCACAAGGGAGTGATGGACATGCATATAAACAAAGAGGGGGCATTTTGATACAGATATGGGCACAATGTAATGAGAGAGCCATAAGACACCATAAGAGTCATCACTTTCCCCACAAGACTGTTATGTTGCATTCTCTAGATTAATGACATTCAGTACCATTTATACCTTGTTGGTCATGTGTGTCATTCCATCCTACAAAAACAGTTGTGTTTGCCTAAGGAGAAGTCTCAAGGTGGTATTGACATTAACAGGAGTTACAGGCAACCTCTCTTTAGTCTTATTTGATGCAGAGGAACGTTAGAGGGCCCTTTTTATTGACTCAAAGGACTAAGGAGTACTGGTTGGAGTTGTGTTCTGAAACAATTTAACATTTGAAACGTCCAACGCCTTGTCACAGTCACAGTTTATTCAAAAGTTAACAGTTCACCTATTTACTCATTCACACATGCATAAATGAACTGTGATTGAGAACTCAAAAATATTTAATTGTGACCTATGAATGTGAATTTGTTCATTTTAATTTCTGTGAAATTAACTTTGACCACATACAGTGTATGTGAAGTGTGAACTTGTACTGCATACGTCCATAGAAACTGTTCTTCCTATTAGTGTTGTACTAAAACCTGTTATGCTAGCTCTTACCAGGGAGCGTGTGTTGTGTTCATTAGGCCAAGCTGTGTTACACTGGTGGCAAGATAACACACAACAACTATGATGAGACACACCTTATAGGCCCCGCACACACCCACACACACACACACACACACACACACACATGCATGAACGCCATATGAAGTGAATAAGACTGGACAAGGTATTCCTTTAGAGGTGGGTCAGTATAGATTACATTACATTCTAGCGTCATTCACCCAGTGACAGTGTAGAGGGTTTTATTTGACTCAGTAGAGAGATCACACATTACAGTATTGCAGCTTTGCTTGAGGTCACATGACTTATTTATAGGTTAGCCTGTAGCTCACATGCTGCGGTGGTACTACAATTTCAGTTGTGTTTTATGTTTAACAATGTTTTTCATCATAAGTGACAGTCAACAGACTCATTGGCTGTGCAATGAACATAAATGTTAAATGTTAAATGTTAAGGCTACAATATGATACCTAAACTAGATAGCTATCCTATAGTAAAACATGATTCACTTGGCAAGACATTTAGCTATGGAATCCTAAAGGAACAATTGTTGTTGACAGAGTCAAACAAACATCAAAATCATATTACTTGTCTGTATTACCTAAACTGTAATACTATTATAATCACATAGCATCGCTTATGGAACCGGGAAAATCACAGTAGTGGTGGACAACACTCCCTCTCATTTGATACTACTTAAAAACATACATATACAATATAATACATATACTCATGTTTAAACAACATCCACTACATGAGCATGAAGACACACACACGCACACAAATGGCCGAGGTTACAGATTCCTGCAGGGCCCTTCCTCCTGTCCCACCTGTTCAGTGTTCATTGGCTCGGCTCAGGCTGAGCACCATGGCGACCACATTGACTGGCAGCCAGCCCGTCTGTGACCTCTGAAGGCCATGACCAGACCAACATTAGCCTCACCTGGCACAGCAATATGCAGTGTCCTGCAGAGATGGACATGATCATAGAACGATATACTGTAGCCATACAGTGAACACTAGGATTTAGTTAGCACCTAAAATAGTGAGGTTTAACATGAGCAAGTATTCTGTGGTCTTTTGAACTAGAGTGCCCTACAATATATTCTCATTGTTTCGTATTGGTGGATTAATACAATGACTTGTTCACACAAGCCAAGATGTTAGCATATCCAAATCGTATAGGGGGCAAAGACATTAAAAAAAAAACATTGACTTTGAGACTCATGGTTGGAATGCATGTGTGTACTTATAAGTAGATTTGTGGAAGCATGGCTAATTTGTCTCCAGCAAAGGTTACAACAACAACAAATAGTTGTGTGTCATCTGTAATTCCCATAGACACATTTTAGGAAACCAGATTACACATAATAGGAACAGTCAGCCTAGCCAATTAGAATACCATTCTGTGCCAATATCACTGGAACTGAACCTGTTCATGCCATTTTTATGTTCCACAACAACAAAAAACATTTTCTCCTTGCTGAGCTTCATCCTGAACATGTTAATGAGCTTGTTGGTCCTTGTATGGTGCAACAGTAGCCGAAGTGGAGGTGTTTACTCAGCCAGAACTCCGTTTAGCCTCTTTCCATTTACTGTACACAAAAGACATGCCCACGTTTAATATCAAGAGATTCTGGGTCTCTCAGATTAGTGGTGTAAATGAGCAGATATAAAAAAAAAAATGGTGCATTTTACAAAAATACATGGAATTAACACTTTTATATATCAAAATAGTCCCACTACAATCATGTATGTGTTAACTCACAACAGCCATCCACCTGCACACACACTGTATGTGCAGGTTAAATCTATATAGGAAAGGATTTTAACTGCAGCAAAGGCATTTGCTGTTGTATACTTGATACAAAGAAGCCACTCAGATACAGACCAATAAGAATAACCCTTAACCCCCTCATTAGGTATCTGATATCCATATGCTGCACTATTCCTATGTGCTTCTGAGGCCCCACTTAATCCTATGGCGTTACAAATAGCATTATTGAAGCGTGTGCCGTAATGGTTGGCACCAGTATTCATCTCTCACCAGAATATACATAGGTTTCAGCTCTGCCTAATGAAATTGAACAAAAGCTTTTGCCAAAATATGCAAATGCCTTCTGTTTTTCCACTCTGATATATCTGCAGTATGCATAATGTGCATAGCTCGGCTGCAACATGTCCTGGAGATATATGATATAGGAGAAGGCATTGTGAATGTGAATGCAAATAAAGGTCTGCTGTAAACACAAAAGCTAGGATTATGCCTATAGAAAATATACTTGCTGGACGCACCATAGAAATAAATGTGGTCCTTCCGCCTTCTTTACAAGTCCCAAGGGCTGTGTTTAAATATGGGGCTTACTTAGATTTTTTAAGACTGGGAATCAAAACCATGTTTATTTAGTTACATCTGATACTAGTATTTAATGTTTAAAGACTGTGTAAATATACTAACACTGGTCAACAACAAATCTATTACATCCAGGCACAGCACGGAAGGGGTTATTTAGGCTCCCAAAACCCCTGTCAAACAAATACATCTGCAGAGTTTTATCTCCCCCTCCAGAATCATAGCATAATGCAGATACTGTATTGCATTTTACATTCCTGGTTATAACATAGGAAGGGGTGGGTGTTCTGTGGCAGTTTGAGAATGGCTGGTTTGGTTTAAAAGCCGATTCATATCAGTATTATCACATTATTCTGTGTGACCTATGAGTACATTAAAGTGTTCCAGTGACTAAAGTGACAACATTTTCACTTAAGTGGTTATGCTGCTAGCCTGGGCTTGTCAGGCCAGATAGAGCAGATTAAGGCATTTCGTCCACACTAACTGCTTTGAAAAGCACACTCTTAAAAGTATAGTCAGTTATTGCAAGCTAATTGTAAGCTAATACACTTTTTATCAAATTCACCAAATATCTCTTCATATTCCGCTATCTTACCATTCTGGTAAGGGACCATATACAAAGTGGTGTACACCGCTCACATCAACAAAGCTGTACTACGCTTTGCTTCACAATGTGTTTCAATGTGTGGGTCGGCACAGTAGAGGACCACAGAGGGATATTGTTTTGATTTGAGCTCGAAGTTAGCAAGCGTTCTCGAGAATGACTAACTCTGCCTTTAACTTAATAAATCAGAAACATGGATGTGTCTTAGGCCTAAAGAATGAGTTCAGGAGCTCACGGACCCTTCCATAGGCTCTAAGACAAGCGGCTCAACCCCAAATCTGGGTACACACACACACACACACACACACACACCACTGGAAAAAACCTCCATGCCGCCCACCCAAAAAAAAGCATCAAAACCAATGCTGCATGGGCGGCTCAGCGCGCACATTTACATCTGCTCTCTCAAGCTGCCTAGGTAATATGAAAAGATTAAGTACAAGAGGAAAAGAAGAGGGCGGGTTGCTGAACAGGCCCACTGGACCTGCAGATTACTAGGTTCTGAACGGCAACCAGAGGGTCCACAGTCCCTCTTCTGATGCGAGCGCCTGTACACCAGGGACGGTGCGCTCGCTAATAGAGACATTTACACCTTAGTAAAAGTTGGCAGGTGTTACACCGCCGTTGTCGAGAGCAGACGCACGCCGGGCATCATTAGGCCCCGTGCCAAGCCAGCCTTGGCTGCCAGCCTCGCATTCGCTCGCTCTGGTAGAGTGTGTGTACACGTGCGTTTGTTTGTGTATGTGTGTGTGTGTGTGTGTGTATGTCGCCTAATTTTGGTAGATCAGTGGAGGAAAGCACCCTTTATTGTAATGGTACTCAATAAAGGCTGGGTTTGAAGACGCTTCTGAAAAGTGTTTGGCTTATAACAGTGGCGCTTGATTAGAGTTGATGTTTCTTGTTACATGTATGTAATGTTACTGCTAATCAAATTCTTAGTTCATTCTTTCAAGCTCTCTCTCTCTCTCTCTCTCTCTCGGTTCTGTAATTGGAACAGTATTAAAGCACTTATCAATGAAATATCGGTTTCTAAGTCATTCCCAATATTAGCTACAGTGTTGTTGGTTGGTTGAACAACGCAGCAGTAGTGAATTATCAGACACACTCAGAACAGTGTTGATCTTTAACTCTGCTCTACTCTGTTTTTACATACCCACACACACTCACACACATATAGCGTGTGAGTGTAATGAAGTGTTGCGGCTTCAGTCGTCCTGTATTTACATACAGAATACATTAGAGAGAGGTTACATCGTGGCTCCCCTAATTCACAATGAAGTTCAATAAATTCCCAGACCACATGAATCCAGAGCCTGTACTGTTGTTGGAGGAAACAACGGAGAGAGAGAGAGCGGATGGAAGTAGAGATGGGAAGGTTCACTGGAGAGATGCAGGCACGTCTCAAAGAGAAGGCCGTAAATTGACTGCAAACAGAAAATCCATTAATAATGATAATAGCAATAATAATTTAAAAGCAGGGATACACACATTTAGCTAGGCAATCAGAAATCCATCTGTGGAGGTGTTAATATTGAAGAGATGCTGATGGCACAAAAATATAAAACGTCCACCAGCATCTGAATATGTAATGACAACTGGGAGGCTGTAATAAACATCGCTTTTATGTAGAGAGGAGAGTATTATTTATTAAAATGGCATCTGAAATATTTATTGCTTTATAGACGGCCCTGCCTCTTTTCTTACTTTTTGTTCCTATAGAGTTGGGTGTCAGGCAAGGGGAAGGTGTTAACTCCAATCCAAGATTATTACTTTTACCCCCCCCCCCCCCCTCCATTTCTTCAGACTCGGCCTGATTACAATCAACTGCTGCTGCACGGACGACTGCAATGAATTATGCAGACCTTTGCAATAAGGGAATGAAGCGAAAACCAGCCATTCATTTAAAAGTGTAATATCGGCCCTTTTAGGTAGATGTTGGAGTGATGAAATGCTGCATATTGATAAGGTTTTGTTGCTTGTATTACCTGAAACAATGCTGTATTTGATAGTGCAGCTGTTCTCCTGTTGTTTGCATCTGGAGTATGTCTGTAAACAATCATTTTTACATAGTTAGATATTTTTAACATCGTCTTGATAATTAAGCAAGCCAAAAATAAACCTTTTTTATGCTGTTCATACTGTAAGTGATATATAAATGGTATCATGATGCATGTGTAATGTTTCTCTCTCTCTCTCTCTCTCTCTTTTTTTCTCTCAGAAAGACATTTTGAAAATATTTGATTTCATATTATATTTATATTATATTTATTTACATTATTGCAGTTTATTTATTTCAGCATGTATCCATGGTGCAACAGACAATAATATAATTGTATAGTGTTTGGACCTATTCATTTGATTACATTTGGTTTAAAATGTTTTGTTAAGATACAAGACAAAGGCCAAGTGGAAAACTATTTTCTCTAAACTGTACTTCAAAGACAAAATCGGTCAAATCAGGTTTTTTGTAAAGCCAACACCTGCTGTGAAGCCTGTTAGGTAAGAATACATTCTATTCTAGTCAACAGCAGAGCTATTACATTTCACACATAGGGCCTAGTTTTCAAAACGCAGTATTTATCCCTCTCCTTTCCTTGCTCTGAGCCGGCTATAATATCATCTGCGACAGGGATGACTTCCCCTGTCCTCTCTTCTCCTTTCTCTTACACCCCTCACTCTCCTCTCCTCTCCTCCAACTCACTGTCTAAATAAACCAATGCAGAGGCGGAGGTTTTAATGAGATCAACGCAGAGCGCCCGTTACATTGATAAGTAAATACTACAGCTTTAAATGCTTTGCTCAGTCAATTGGCTCCCTGCCCTATTGTTGTGAGGCCCATGGCCCAGTGAGCACTAAATCTTCACCGTCACACATCAATACCCCTAATTGTCCAAAATAAATGAGCTAATTTCTGAAGTTCCGTTTTCATATGCGAGAGATAAGACAACTTTGCTGATTGATTGGATTCCTTTGTGTGCATGTGCGTCCACATGCGCACGCAAGAGTGTGTGTGTTTGTGTGTGTGTGTGTGTGTGTGTGTGTGTGTGTGTGTGTGTGTGTGTGTGTGTGCGTGTGTGCGCGTGTGCGTGTGTGTGTGCGTGTATGTGTAAATCGCAGCACTCATAATTTGAGTGAATGCTTCTGTTTATTATGCCTCTGTTATTCACTGGGAGCGTTTCTCTGACCCCTGCTGATATCCATCCGGCTTCTTCTCCCTAATGCTGTGGAGAGAGAGAGGGAGGGTGAGAGAGAGAGAGAGAGAGAGAGAGAGAGAGAGAGAGAGAGAGAGAGCAACAGAGAGAGAGAGGTAGGGAATAAGAGAGAAACTTTGTAAGATAGGAGCATATGAGTGTGCAAGCCAAGTGAGAGAGAGAGAGAGAGAGAGAGAGAGAGAGAGAGAGAGAGCGTGGTGTGTGTGCGTGCTGGCGTCTAAGGGGTCCCTGTGGACTCAGTGCAGGATCTAGCCTGATCATTTGCATTTTTTCATTTGAGCTGTTATTTGCAGCGTTGCGAGCGGCTGCATCCCCCAGGACCGCCGGGTAATTCAGTAAAAAGGCAGGTAAGACATAAATTAATCATAAGACGTCGCAGAATTAATGCATTCAAGGCATACATACCGGATGCAAACGCATGGATGCCCACATACATAAGATGAAGAGAACACATACACACACTCATCAACTGCAAGTAAAACACATGCACAAACAGGAATACTGAATACAATATATTTAAACACACATGCATGCATATTCACATACACTAAGGACACATACTGTGTAAATGCACAAATAGTCATAGTCACATGCACTAAACACATGCCAAAGAAACAAGAGGCACAAACAGATACACACACAAACTGCAAATGCAGATTAAATCTGAAAAGGGACCAAGGTCAAGTCAGAATTACTTTTAATAGACCACTTTTAAAAAGAACGTTTTTGAAATTGGATCTTGGACATGTAATTTACTTCTGAAGTATAGGTCTACTAATGATTTCAGTATTAGTGCAATATTGCCCTTTACTGTCATTACAATACAATTCAAATATAGGACTTTAGTAGATCTTCAAAGTTATTGAAATAAGATCATTTGCGAATCCTTGTCAAAAATCTTTCAAGAAGCACCATCACTGTCTTGTTGAATTTGCACTTGTCTCTTAGTTTCTTCATAATAACTAACTAAAATGTGTTTCTTAAGTTGTGATTCTGAAACAGTTCTATCTGTTACCCAGAAAAAAATGGCATATGCACATTTTATTAAAACTGATCAAACGTGATTGAAAATACTAATAAAATCATTATACATATGCTAAATGTAAAAATCATATCCTTTCTCACATCATATTTTATATTGTATATCCTGTGAAATCATGAGGGGGTGCAAAGCAGACCCATAGTCTGAAAACCAAAGGCTACCCTTCATTTACATATGACATCCAAACTGAAAGTTTGATTCGGAAGTCTACATTTTCACCTGAGAGTATTTACCTACCATTTATATTTTCATACAGTATCTCCATATATAAAGCCAACTATTGGCTAAGTCAACATGAAGCTAGCTCATGAGCAATATATTTGTACGTATCTGTTAAGAAATTGGATTTGGAGATGATACGTCTACATCTAATCTTATATATCTACTGTAACACATTAAAGATAAATTCACATTGGGACATGGACTCTGCAATGAGTGAGGGACAGCAAACATTAACCGACAAAGACAGGGTGAAACAAAAGGGCTACATATAGTGTGGACAATCAGGGCAACTCAAACCAGGTGTGGGTAATCACAAGACAAGGGAAAGACACCAGGATGTGTTCAGGGGTAAGTGTGGTGGAACGGTGATGCCCGCCATCACTGAACCATTACAATTGGGCACGTTTGCTACTCTAAATCCGGCTTCATCATGCACTCGTCTGCTTTAGTATACTTATCTGTGCCTTTATTCCAGAATTCAGCCGGCTGAGCCGATTGGCCCATCAATACACTATCAGAAGAGGTTCGCTAGATAAGAATTCAGCTGCTATCTGTCTGCTGTGAATAAGATGTCTAGGAGTCCCTGCAGCCAGCCACATACATACACAAACAATCTTATCAGGCTGTGAGAAGAGATGCGCTTCAACCTGGAAAAGATATGAATAAATCTAGTGAATCACAACGAAACATGTAGGCTTGCGTGTGTAGTTCACGTTTGACTTGTAGTAACTATATTACAATAACATTTACAACAACTGCTACTATCCACAACCAAGGAGAAGCTTTTCTGTCAAGCTGGTCTAGACTTTGTTGGCAGTTTGACGTGATAGAGAGCACATTGTTCTAAAAGGAAGGAGATGAGCTGATTTGATTGGCCGTAACTGAAGACAGCCCTCACCACTCCTACTGATCATTTGTTCATTCTAACCCAACACATAATTGTGCCCCTCACTGTGCCTGCTGCCACCATCACTTGCCTTGTTTTAGCCATTACAAGGGAGACTCTGGCCATTTGCAATGATATTTGTCAGCTCTCAGAGAGCGATCATCTCTTTGAGAATCCGGTCTGGTTGATAGCCCCCACCTCTATAAACGTTGGCTGGCAAGGCCCCAGAATACAACGACACTAAGAACACCACTGTAGCCACTTTGCTTTAATGACAGGTAAAGATAAAAATGGGAAATCACAGGGCGGGAGTGCCCAGAGCGATGGACTGAGCATTTGTTGTGATAGAAATACAGATAAACTTTACAATCACTGCAGTAGGCTTTCAAATACTAGTTTAAACCTTAGACATTCTAGAGGGTCTACTAATTTCACCTGTATTGTGACCTTCCTGAAGATAAACATGAATTCCCTGACAGTATTATACTGCTAGTCATTACAAACCCAGACCAGGTCATCGCTAGATAGAAATCGTATTGATTTATATTATAGTTGTTATGGTCTTTTGTACCAGTTCGGTAAATCTCTCTCTCTAAATACGGCGCATAAATATTTCAAGATGTACATAGGATTCTAAAGGTCGTTTTCATGAATTATTCTGGAACTGTGCCCAGATGTTGGCGAGCATCTTTCATTTCGGTTAAAAATTTAAGCTTAGTCATCAACGTGTCCCATCTGCTGTGTTAAAGGGAAACACCCAGGGACTGTGAAGGTTAAAAGAGGTTGAGCACAATGAGCACTTTTACATCAGAGACACGAAAGAGAGCAAACAGAGAGAAAGAGAGAGAGAGAGAGACTGATTAAAGACAATGAGACAGAATGTCAAATGTGGGATAGCAAGAGGACAAGGGAGATAGAGGGCGGTAGAGAGAAGGAGAGAGTGCGAGAAAGAGATAAAGAGAGAAAGGGGGTAGAGAAATGAGGAGGCTTATCTTTGGCTGTGACCTGAAACAGCTGTTCCTCGGCGGTGCGCTGAAGATGGATCCTCGCTCATTTCCTCTTCAACATGCCACTCTATTTATGTTGCCAGTTTACTGTCTTCAAAGAGACAGAGACCTACTTCTTCCCCCGGAGAGGGGAAAGAAAATCAATTCCATCTAGTGATCAATCACTGGCATGAAGCACAGAGGCAGACAAAGAGCGCGGGCGTGTAACTTTCTCCATGTACATTTACGGGCCGTTTATTTCACAAAGACCTTGACGTACTGCAAAGTGGGTGTAACAGACATATTTCCTCACAAGATATGCAGCCTTTCGCCAGGGAATGGGAAAAGCGGACAGTTGGGTGGCCGCGATGCGACACTACAGATTTGACATTGAGCGGAGAGAGAGAGCATCTTCCTTCGGCCTCGTTTCCACAGCGATGTGAAGGTCTGGCCTGTTATCAGTGGAGGAGGGCAGGGGACGACCCCCCTTGCTTAGACAGCTGTCATTAAAAACACATGAGGAGAGGAGAGGAGAGGACGGGAGAGGAGGGGAGAGGAGAGGAGAGGAGAGGAGAGGAGAGGAGGGGAGAGGAGAAGAGAGGAGGGGAGAGGAGAAGAGACTAGAGGAGAGGAGAGGAGAGGAGAGGAGAGGAGAGGAGAGGAGGGGAGAGGAGAGGAGGGGAGGGCAGGGGAGAGGAGTCTTACTGCATAATAAACCCAGTGAGTCAGGGGCACAGCTACAACAGCAGAGGCCAGAGGAGTAATGCTGGAGGACAAGCCAAAGGCAGACAGAGGACAGAAGGGGGACACGTAGAGGGAGAGAGAGAGCAGTAACACACACGACTGGTCCTCCATAGAGGTGCTGATGACCAACCCCTGTCAGTCAAGCTCACACAGAGAGAGCGCGGCCCAGCCATCTGCTCCAAAGTTAATGGAAAGGAGACACAGTGGCGAGGTGATGCCCAGGGTGGGGGGAGGGGGGAGAAGTGCAGAGGGGCAGAGAGTAGCGCGATGGAGGTGGAACTAATAAGGACAAGGGGGAGGAGATGGAGGTTGCAATGTGACCATGTATGAACAAAGGCACGGTTGGCCGGAGGGATGAACTGATGCCACTAGACGTCTTTGTACTGTCGCTAGGCATGCTTCATTACCTTTTATCGTATGTGCATGTTACATTTTTACATGCTGTTTATGGTTTGGTTATAACATGCGTATGCTATTAACGTTGCTAACAAGGGGGGTCACAAGCAGTTTACTAGTGTGTTGAAAAGGTCATGAGCGTGTAATATGGAGACCCAGGCTATACTAGAAGAGATGGGATTGATTTATCTGAAGGCACAAGAAGACAACTATCGGTACACATCTTCAGTGAAAGGCAAATTAACTGTACAGTGTAATCTTGCAATTACCATTGGTATCAAACCCACGCCATTTTGGCAGTGAGCTGACCACCCTGACAACTAGCCGTTTATTATCCCGTCTGTCAACACAATTTCTTTCTATAGCATTTACTTGCTGAGACGGGAGGTCTTCCATCAATTATTTGCACTATATCTAAAAGCTAAAAGGGAGCGCAGACCACCAATACGTCTTGTATTGTAAGTGTAGTGTGAGAGACTTCTGGGCTTGCATTCCACACATAGCTTGGGCTTTTCAATGGCTTGTCATTAATGTGGCGTCAATGTCTAATCAATTGCTTTTGTGATCCTTGGGAGAGCTTCTTAATAGACCCTGTAGTGAAACCACGCTGGGGTCACGGATCTTTGACAGTTCAATTACAATCCCACCCCCCACCCCCCACCCGGCCTTGAGAAAACCACAAAATATTCGTCTGTTTTAGACATCTGCACTGATATGGCCACAATACATTTCATATAATTCACATGGGTACGCACATTCTTCACAAAAGAGAGGTCAGATTTAGACGTTGATATTCAGGAATGCTCAGTAATGTATGCAATAGAGGCACCGTATTTAAAAAGGGTGATGTGTGGTTGACCCACAGAACACCTGTTCAGTGAAGAAGAAGTAACTAGGTCGGAACTAGCCAAAGTCACAACCAGACAAAGTTATCCATGCCTGGGTTGTACATTCAGGGCTCGGCATCAGGCCTCAATTGCTCTCAGTCATCACACACACACACACACACACACACACACACGGGACCACCTGCTGTCGGACATGGGCCATACCAGGAGTGTTTCCTCACAGGGTCACCCCTCCCCTCCTCACAAACATCACCTTGTGACTGGACAACAGATGGACTGTAGTCCAACGCAGACAACAACACCTGTGTGTGTGTGTGTGTGTGTGTGCGTGTGCGTGTGCGTGTGTCTGCCTACCTGCCTGGCTGCGTGTTGTTAGGTCAACATGGCCGCAGATGCAGGTGTGATCCTTCATGTCTCCTGCTGACACCAGCATCAGTCACTGTTCCAATACCAGTGGTCCAGTTTGTCTTCATTACAAAGGAACACAGTTTGAGTCCAATGGTGTGTTTATTAACTGTCTCCATTTTATGACTGTTAGTATTTGGATGTACAGTAGGTCTGGATAAAAGAGATTTTACTCGATCTTCTCTACATTTTAGATACATAAACGCAAATATAAAACTTTCACTTCTTCCATGAATTTCTATACCTCATGTACATCTATGTACATGTGAAACTAATATTATCTAAAGGAAATTCCTAAATGTAACTATCCATTTAGTCTATTCTCTTTCGGTAAACTGTAAAAATGGCAACCATATAAGTTGTTGGCGTCTTTACATGAATATTGACAGGTAAAGGAACAAAGATGTTTGATTAACTGAAACAAGATACTGTATACAGAACTATTTCAAAAGTGAGTTTGGATTGCAGGACACTATCAGTGACAGGACAGTATCATTGAGTCCAACAGAGCTTATACTGAGCAGCCATCTGCAGCCAAAAACATAACATAGTTAACAGTGAGTTTAAGAAAGTAGCAAATGTTATCTAGAAAAAGAGCTGTTCAGTTCAAAAGGTTCTCTAAATGTTGAAACGTTCCATCAACTGAACGCACCCTCTATTCACACACCTGAGCCCTTGTCCACACAGGTGTTAAGCGCTAATGTGACTGATCAGACTTAGATCTGGGTGTGTACATACATACGTGCTGCTTGATTCATCTCTCCTATGACAGTTTTGTTGCACCTGCTAGGGCAGAACAATTGTCACCCTTTGTTTTGATTTGAGGATATGCTTTTTTTGTGTTTAAACTTCATATCTTGAAGTTTGTTTCATTACACCATTACTTAAAACATTTGTAAGGTTTGAATATTTTGTACACTTACGTTTTGAACTTCAGTATACTTCCAGGTCAGTGGACAAAGTCTATATAGCATTATTTATTCAGCAAAAGCGTTTACGTTCAGCAGTCATGCAGTATTATTGATAACAAATTGAATCTTTAAGGATACATTACAGATTCAGCTGTATGCATACAGCAATAAATATCCACTTGACTGTGTAGGTTTGCATTCCAATATCTCAATACTATACATTTCAAAGCAAAAACAATTTAGCGGATAATGGCTTGATTTGCTTTTACGTCTCGCAATGAACTCGGTTCAGACGCCTTTCGATCAATGCCACCAAGTTCACAGATTGTAACCGCACGTAAAAACTTGAGATCCCAAGTCACTTGGAATGACAAAACACAGCCTTCCACAGTTTGCCATTCATAATCATCACTCAACAGCTGAAGACATGCATATGTTATGGCAACAAATTAGACATTCAAAAGAACAACAAACATTTAGCACCTCGTCAAACAGAGCAGCCCTGTCTGTGCTGGCTCCTGCTGTGTGGCACTACTGTTCTCAAGCTGCTTCCAGCCTCTGCTTTGGATAAACACACACACACACACACACACACAAGCACACGCACACACACATATGCAGCACGTGCTCCGATGCACCAAACACATTGGCACACAGACATTACACACATATGCGCACATATACACACGCGTGCACACGCGCACAAATAGACAAATACAAACACCCGCAAATGCCCTGGTCTCCAACAGTGGTGAGAGTCTTTCACCACTCAGTGACATCTGGCAGAGATACTGCCAAGTGGAGGCTGGTGCTTATGAGAGTGCTGGATATATATGCGTGTGCATGTGTGTGTGTGTGTGTGTTGGGCTATGTTCTTCAAGCATCTGGAGTCTAGACTATATGTCTCTCAGCTTGTGGGCACTGGCCCATCTTGCTGTCAACCACTCTGTTGACATAGGTGCTACCGTGAGCTTCTGCCACTGTGCATGTGTGTGTGTGTGTGTGTGTGTGTGTGTGAGTGTTTGTTAGATTACCCATTGTGCATCCAGCTCACTCCCAGAGACAGAGGGGGACAGACACACAGAAATAGAGGGCGGTGTCATTTCAGAGAGGAGATAGAAGCAGTCCAGACCTGGGTTTGGCCAGCCCCGGGTGCAGCCAAACTGACAGGATTGTAGTGTACAGAATAAATATAAATGGCATGGCTCCATGTGTCTTGAGAAGTGGGGTAGATTCTGGAATATATTTCCTTCACACATACACACTTGTAGACAACTCACACGCATGAAGGCCTTCCCCTCCCCATCCAACCAGTTTCTTTGATCTATTCCGCAGTCGCGCTTGAGAACTCAGGGTGATCGTGCCGCTTCTGTTGTGGCCCCGATCTTCCCTTATCTATCAGATCATCATCCACCACTGAGACTTTAATATTTCTTCTAAAAACACACATTGTTTAGCGTTCGAGTAAGTTCGTGGACACTATGCTTAAACTGCTTTGCTTGTTGTACATTGTGTTTTATTGTGGTTTTATTGTATATATTTATTCATTATTAATTGCATTGTTGTGTACATCACTTTGTTCATAATTGGCTGTTTTAAATGTGCTTTATAAATGAACTGACTTGACTTGACATGACATACACATAAGCGCGCGCACACACACACACACGCGCACACAGCTGTCCTCTGTACTGATTGGGAATCAATAGGGACGAGGACTTCTCTGTCCTTTTCCTCCAGTCAGGCCCTTGAGCTAATTAAGTCTATAATTACACGGCTTTTGGTTTGTTTACTCCTCTAAATACCAAAATGAGAAGAATCATTTCGGGCCGCTCTCTGAAATGTCATGTAATAAGTAGGGCAGATGACATTTGGGCCTTAAATGTTTTGTTTTGCTAGGAGGTTGAAAGTCTTATGCTGTTTTGTAGCCAGCCGTGTCGCTGACATTTGAGAATGGAAAACAGAATGATTGCGCATCATTATTTTATTAAAATATTTATTTTGAAATACAAATCTAAAATAAATATTTGGTAAATGCGTTCATTAAACAAGAATAATATGCTTTAACAGTATTTTTTGGAGTATCTGTGAAACTGTATATCCAAAAACTGCCGCCTAGCTGGGAAATCATTAGAATTTCACTCACAAACCATCGTCTTTGGATTGTTTAAAAAAAAAGAAAAAAGAAAGAAGCCCTCTCTATTTCCATGGGAACACTTTGCACTTGACAGAGAGCAAAGGCGCGCTGGTAGAGGATGGCATTTGGAGGGATGGCACACCGGCAGGCAGCAGGTGATGTGTCTGCCTCCTGAATGCCTCCACACGCTCTATGTCCGTGGATTTATGGCTATGCCATCGCCGGCCCAGACCCCCCGCCGTCTTGGGGTCAAAGGGCATTATGGTGCCCCGTACAGCCGGCCAGCTGGTCCTGCTCAGCCCTGCTGAAAGTGAAAAGTTACAGACATGTTCATGGACGCACGCACGCACGCACACGCACACACGCACACACACACTCAGAACGACTGGGCAACTAACCAACACAGATGCAGGACAACCATTTTGGCATTGGTGCATCCTTGAAAGAAATGTAATTCAAACTTGAGACTCAGTCAACAGACCAGAGTCAAAACCTGTTAAGAAGTTAAATGATTAGTTTATTTACATGAAGAAATATAGACTGTATATGTTTCTTGTTTTCTGAATGTCATAGTATCCTCAATCCCAAAATCATTTGTTTAGAAATACAAGACAATGGCAAGTTAGTTCTGAGCCGTTTTCAGGTTATTGGACTGTATAGGCCACCTACTGGATGTACGTAGCACTGTAAAATAGCTCAGCTCTGTTTTACGAGCGTATATTGCTCAGAGCACATTTAGTATAATAAGTATATATTACCTCTCTGGGAACCATCACCTTATCGTGGTGGAGAGGTTTGGGTGCCCCCATGAACCTGAGAGCTGTGTTGTCTGGAGCCTTGT